>APFE030656948.1:0-55883 GCA_000404065.3 Pinus taeda
ATATAGGACAATATGCTTAGACTAGTGCAAGCATAATATCTAAAAACAGAGAATTTAAATAATATAGGCTGGATTTCCACATGACTTCCTCAACTTATATTGAAAATTTGCTTTGCCCTTTCTCAATGCTTCAAAGCATATCTTTTTGTTCTTGTGTGAGAGATCCTGCAATAAATTCATGAGGGAATAAAGAAGTGGGAAGAAGGTAATTTTCAGAATGGGAAGGAATTCTATTACAAGGACTCCATGAATAGTACCAAAAGAGGGAATAAACATAAGTGGGATAGGAAAAAATTTCAAGGGTAAAGTGGGATTTCTTCGAAGCAGACAAGGTAATTTTTAGAAGAATGTGGGAAGGTTAATCATTTTGGGATCAGAGAAGAAAAATGAGGGAATATTATGAAAGTGGAATATGAATAAAGGCAAAAAAAATTCTAGAAGGTTTGCCTGCACTAGTTCAAGAAAAAATAACTGCAGTGAAAATTAAGCATTACTTGAGTAAAAATATCCATGCTAATTACCCCAACTGTATAAAGGTTGGTTTTGTTGAACCTACTTTTACTTGGTGGTTGCTAGCATATCTAAAGATAAAGCAACATTTTCTTTTTAATAGAAATTTTTGATCTTCCTGCCAGCAAGCTAGTTTTTAGGTTGATCCTTCTACAGTCATGTCAGCAAACTGATTTTCATAATTACAGGAAAATATTTTTCTTTACTTTTCTTATTTTTTATTATTTTATTCCTAATTTTATTATTTTATTTTTAAGAAGAAAGAGAATTCATGTTTTCAGAAGGTTGGTATTACCATTCACCACTACCATCCCAAATTGCTGTTGGACTTGTTGTGTAAAATCTTTCGTGGTAGGTGGCTAAAAATATTTCTTTAACATGTGTCCGTTTACCAAGAATACTAAATTTTGTCCATCAATAGTTTTAACTTCTACTGGTCCATTCTCAAATACTTGGATCACTTCATAAACTCCCATCCAACATGTATGGGATTTCCCCTTAAAGATTTTAAATCTAGAATCATAAAGGAGCACCTAATCCCCTGGTTGGAATTTCTTTTTCTAAATAGACTTGTCATGCCACCTTTTACGTTGCTACTGAATTAGTATGTTTTGTTGAAAAACATCCCTATGAAATTCATCTAACTCATTTAATTGGAAAAGACGTTGCTGTTGTGCCTCAGAGAGATCTAGTCCTAACTGAACTAC
This sequence comes from Pinus taeda, assembly GCA_000404065.3. Taxonomy (NCBI): domain Eukaryota; kingdom Viridiplantae; phylum Streptophyta; class Pinopsida; order Pinales; family Pinaceae; genus Pinus; species Pinus taeda. Next base: position 1,218 of record APFE030656948.1, read on the forward strand.
AGTTCTAAAAGTTCTGATCTGGAATTCAATTGGTAACAGAACTTGTTTGCCATATACCAACTCATATGGTGTATGTCCCGTGCTATTTCTCCAAGTGGTTCTGTGTGCCCACAAAGCCTTTGGTAATCATTCAGCCCAGTCCTTCCAATGCATATTAACTCTCTTTGTAAGAATGGACTCGATCACTTTGTTCGTGGATTCCACCTAGGCATTTTCTTGCGAGTTATACGGCGTGGATTTCCTGTGCCAGATATTATATTGCTCCATCACACCCTGTACCAGATTAGAAATAAACTGCATACCATTGTCAGAAAAAATTTCTCTGGGCACACCAAATCTAGTAAAGATTTTAGTAAAAAGAAAATCAACAACAACTTTTTCTGTAGCAAAAGAAACAGCTTTAGCTTCTACCCATTTCATAACAAAATTTGTACAAACCCATATATGCTTTTTACTTAATGATGTTGGATTTATTGGCCCCATAAATAAATAGCCGGTTTTTCAAATGGCTCAACCATAACTTGGGGGAATAAAGGCATTTCATTGGTTTCATTAAGCTGGCCCATTCGTTGATAGCTATCACAATGCTTGACATAGTGTTTGGCATCCTTAAACAAGGAAGACCAAAAGTAACCAGCACACAATACTTTATATGCAGTCCACTTATCAACGAAGTGGCCTCCACAAGGTTCATCATGAGCAGATTTCAATATATCAAACACTTCCTCCTCTCTTACACACCTACGTATAATCAGATCTGGACCAGTGTAAAAGAGATCTCCTTGAATCTAGGAATATGCAGCACTTTTTTGAACAATACTTCGCTTTTCATGAGTGGACAAGTGGGGTGGTGTTTTCCCAGTAACCAAGTAATTAGCAGTGTCAGCAAACCATGGGGAATCTCTTGACATAGAAAAAAGATGTTCATCCATAAAATCATCATTAACAACAGTTATTTCACTAGGATTATCTAATCTAGAAAGAAAATATGCTACAACATTAGATTTTCCTGGTCGATCAACAATAGTAATATTAAATTCTTGCAACAATAGTAACCACCTAGTCACTCTACTGATAGTTAATGGTTTATTCATCAAATATTTAATCACGGAATGATCAATATGTACAAATAATTTATATCCTATAATATAGTGACTGAACTTATTAATTGCAAAAATTACAGCTAAAAACTCTTTCTCTGTAACTGTATAATTTACTTTAGCATAGGATTGTTTATTTTCCTCTTGTCCTAAAGTTGCGCCAATAGCCAAATCTAAAGCATCAGAGGAAATATGAAAAGGTAGAGACCAATTAGGACCTCTTAAAACTAGTGCATGTACTAACTTTTCCTTCAATGTTTCAAAAGACAAGTTGGAAGAAAATTCACTATCCTTAGCTAGAAGTCAGAAAAGAGGAGTAGCTATCTTAGAAAAATTTCAATGTATCTCCTATAGTAACCAGCATGTCCTAAAAAACCTCTTACTTCCCTTTGAGTTTTGGGTGTAGGAAGATGTAGAATGATTTCGATCTTTGCTGGATCAACCTGGATACCTTTACCAGAAATCAAATGGCCAAGTACCATTCCTGATTTACACATTAATCTACATTTCTTGTCACTCAAGGTGAGATGGGCTTCCTGACAATGAAGAAGTACTTTTTCTAGATTTATGAGAGCTTCCTGAAAAGAATCACCAAACACAGAAAAGTCATCCATATAAATTTCTACAAATTCTAGATCAGCAAAAATGGCCAGGACTACCCTTTGAAAGGTAGCCAGGGCATTACATAAACCAAAGGGGAAAACTCTATAAGCAAGTGTACCCCATGGACATGTAAAATTAGTTTTATCCTAATCTTTGGGTGCAATATGTATTTGGTTATAACCACTAAAGCCATCCAAAAAGGAAAAATATTTCTTTCCTGCAAGGGTATCAACCACTTGGTCAACGAAAGGGAGAGGGAAGTAATCTTTGAGAGTCGCTTTGTTTAATTCTCCATAATCAATACAAATACGCCATCTTCCATCTTTCTTAGGTACTAAGACTAATGGAGAGACCCATTGACTTTCGGAAATATGATAGATAAAACCAGCATCCAAGAGTTTCTGTACTTCTTCCTTCACAATATCTCTTAGAGATGGATTCATTCCCCTTTGGGGTTGTCAGACAGGTCGGGCTCCTTCCTAAATATAGATACGATGTGTATAAGTTTCAGGGGGAATGCCCTTCATATATCATAGCCCCATGCAAAGGCACTAAGATAGTTTTACAACAAATTCACAAGCTGCTCTTGCTGAGATGTGTCCAAATCTGAACTAATATACAAGGATTTACCGAGGCAAATCTCAACAAGAGTAGCATCTGGCTTAGGAGTACTCAAGGGGGTGGTCAAATGCAATGGTACAAAATAATGAGAATCATGGTTATCTTGAAAATCTAGGTTGAAAATCTGGCTCAATAACTCAAAATTAGGCATAGTGTCTAGATTATTCAGGAAATATTGAATCTCATTTTCTTGTGAAGACCCAGTATGCTGATGGATAAAGGAAATGGGTTGACTCTCCTCATCACTTATCCAACCATAAAGTATCTCGAAGGTCTTGAATGGATCTAGCAGGGGATATAAGGTAACTTCCTTCCTAGAATCTCCATGCAAAATATACATATCACCAGAGCGACATGCAATATATGCATTGGCTGTAGCATGCCATGGTCGACCCAAGATCAAGGGATGTTCTCCTATTGGGTGCTTTGGATGAAGCACAATGAAATAAATAGGTTATTCCCAAGAATCTAATGAGATGATCACATCGTCCAATACTCCTTGTGGCTTAATTTTAGGTCTATCTGCTAATTCAAGTATAGTGGGAGTAGGGAGAAGATGAGATAATTGAAGTTGATCCATGGTTTTCTTAGTCATGACATTAATGGCTGCTCCTAGGTCTATAAGAAAATTAGAGTCCATTACCAATCTGAACTAAGACAATGGGGTTTCTAGGATCAGTGTATTTTTCCATAGGCACACATCTCTCCATCAACTCTGCTACCCTACCAACAAATTGAATGGTTTGGGGTTCCAATCTCTTCCTCCTAGGTTTCTTGAGATAGAGTTCCTTGATGATCTTGGTATAAATAGGGATCTATTTGATGTCTTGGAGTAGAGGTATCTTAATGAAAAGATTCTAAAGCTCTAATGCCAAGCTAGTCTCAGAAATAGGCTCACCTCTTTCCATTACTAGCCTCTCTAGGAAGGGAGGCTAGTTGGAAGAAGATGGCAAGGATTCAAAGGTTAAGGGCTGCTTAGTGACAACTTTTGGAGAATGATTAAGAGTTTCCTCTTCCTCTTTCTCTTCAGTAATCACTCTAGTTTGCTTTCGATTTTCAGATGTTATAATCCTTCTCGATCTTAATTGAATATCATGAACCCCAACTGGAATAGACTGGTACTCGAATAAAGGTGGGTTAGTTACATAGATCATTTGCACTTCTTTATTATTGTTACGATTAGGCATAGGTTGAGCAGGCAACTAAGGAGGTCGAAAAGGTGGAGGTAAAGGTAATGGTGGAGTAGACAAACTCAGAGGTTGAGGCATTGGATAATGTGTATGTGTAGATGCATATGACTGCATGGGTGGCTGGTAGGAATTTGGAGAATGAGTTGGCCCTCTCCAACCTTATTTCCATGGTTGGGAAGGTTTCCCATGCTGATATTGGTTTCCATATTGCCACTTCTAATTAGTGTTAGGATAAGAATATGCATGTGAATTATAACCAAAATAGTGTGGAGAAAATTCGAGAGCCGTACCTACACCTATGTGAGGCCAATTTCATTTTGCTCCCATAGCATACAAGTATTCAACTTCAGGTTGTCCCCCTGTAAACACAACTTTAAGTCCTAGTATAGAGAGACATTTTTCTGTGATATGGTCTTCTACACAAATAACACACTTTATTAGTTTCTTTCAAATTAATAGGACATTCTTTAGGAGGATGTTTTTCTCTACACTTAGGACAGAAAATACTTAATGACACTTGCTCCTTCATGAGTTTTTGTTGAAACTTTAATGAGTCCAAGTCTTTGGTAAAAGTATTCATTATATCAATTTTCAAGTTTTCCATTTTATTTTCTAGTCTAATAATCATAACATCAGTAGATTCAGTTTTTCTATTTCTATTTTGAGTTCCTCTACTGGATCTATACTGATTTCTTGAAAATTTCCTACATAATTCACAAATTTGTTTGAATGTTTGCTGAGAAATCTCACCTTGTCCTAACAGACTTAAATTATTTCTAGCATTATCAGTAAGTCCTCTTAACAACAAGGTTCTAATAGTACTGGAATCAAGATTAAGTTTCAACGTTTGTAAAATATAGAGAAATCTTTCTAGGTAATCTTCAAGAGTTTCATCATCATCCTGCATGATTGTAAAAATCTCATCCTGCATGTCCCGAGTTTCACAATATTTTTGATATTTAGATAAAAACACTCTCTTCATTTGATCCCAAGAGACTATAGTGTTTCCTCCTAACCCTATAAAACAACGTAAAGCCGAGTCCTTGAGAGTAACAGGAAATAATCTTAGCTTTTGAGCATCAGTTGAATAATCATAACTTCTACACAATATATCAAAATCAAATAAAATAGAGTTAGGATCTTCATGAACTTTACCATGGAAATGAGGGAGAGCTGATGGTGAAATATTCTTCATTTGTGCCACAGTGTCGGGGTCCACAATTGGAAACACAAAAGTGGATTGTTCCCCACCTACCTGGCTTTCACCAGTCCCTTCCACATGATCTCCATGGTCTGCCATTGTTTCCCTTTTGCTCCCAACAGACTGAACCACACCTGAGCTGTTGTCACCAGAATCTAGGTGGATTGTTCCTGTTTGATGGGTTTGAATTGGATTGGGCTTCCTGCTCATAGAAGGAGACCCGATATGACAATTGTTTTCCGAATTCTTTCTACCCTTAGTGGGCTTTGAACCCCTACCTTTTCTAGGCATTCAAATCAAAAAAAGAAGGAAAAATAACAAACAACTTCTAATAAAGAATGCTGTCAAAAATCAATCAACACCGGTAAAATTCCTTCAAAGAATTTTTTCCTGCAAAAAAATAAAGGAAAAATTACCTCTATTGTATAACCAAAAAATTCTTACGAAATCAAATTGCCTCCCCGGCAACAGTGACAAAATGTTGGGTGTAGGAATTACACTTAAGCAAACTCCTCAACACATAAATTGTCAACCCAAAGGATTCATAAACTTAAAGGCGAAGCATAGGCAATGCTAGAGATGGTATGAATATTTCTATTGTCAATCCCTACTTTCTTTAAAGGAAAGATTGCTTTCTTGAAAGGAAAGATTGTAGAATCAAACTAAAGAGAGAAAAAGACAACTTGTGTTAGATGATCCAAAAATAAAATATTATCATAGGTTATAAAGTTGGAATAAAATAATTATTAATTTAAGATATTAAAATTATAAATTATTATTCTAGAATGTTTAATTATTTAATGGAGACATTTAGAATTAGTATATTGTTGTAACAAGATATGACTCTCCAAATGTGTCGTATCTTAGGCTCTATTTTAGCAGATTAGTTAGCTAGTTGTTTTAAATAGTATTTATTGTAAATGGACACTTGTTATTTAATAAGTGATCCATAATTAGAGGTACTTAGGACATTGTTCTTATAAATAGCTCATTGCAAGAGTGTCTCGTTGTTCGGGTGCAAACTCTTGCAAAATCAATTATGTAATTATTTTTTCTGATTAATAAAATTACGTGTCTGAGGACACTTCTGCCATTATTGTTGTATCAAAGCTCCAGTAATGCTGCAGTGGATGTGAGGAGAAGGTTCCAGCTCTACAAGTTTTTGAAAAACTCCATTGAATTGATCAACGAATGATTGGTATGAATTTGTCCAGTTTTGTGTTAAAAAAAAAAAATCTTACTGATTTTAGATTTTTAATCTGCAAATTGATTCTATTAATTCTTTGATGTTGGAACATACGCCCTTGCTAGAATTTAATGCAAAGTTGGATGGTATTTTTTATTGAGTGTAACATTGAAAGCACTAAAGAAAGTGTAATAATGAGAGAGTTGTTGGTCAAAATTCATTAATACTGACAATCAACATCAAGTTGTTTGGGATGCAGTTGATTTTCTGGACGCAATTGCTTCTTTTTCAGTATAGGAAAACCCAACAAAAATAAGCCTATCAAGTCAAGAGATCTGGTATGAGGGCAGCCACCATGAAAAAAACACCTGCGTAGCATGGTTTTGCAGTTATGTTTACAAAGAATTATACAACACTCAACTGGCTTTAATATGTAGGTCTACATTAGTGATGCTGCGTTTGAATCTCACTGGTAATCACATCTGATGTCAAGGTTATCGATGCATATTGGTACATGCCAAATGAGCCGAGAAACCCACTACAAGAATTTCAGAATGCACATTAGAAGTGAAGAATGGTGATGTGCTTAAATCAATTTGTTCCAATCAATTTTCCTCACCTTGGATTTCAACTTTGATTTGAGCTTTGGTTGCAGCAAGTGCAGGTCATACTGTTTCTCTTGATCTGCGTGTTAATGTGGATTTGCGTTTTGTTTGTTTAACTTGTGTCGATGGAAAATTATACGAACTTGATGGAAGGTGGCCTTCTCGTACATACCATGGACCCAGTTCACCTGAAACCTTATTGAAGGATGCTGTCAGAATCATTCAAAATGTTGGCAAGAAAATTCTCGATTCAATGAATTTTAGTGTCATAGCCCTTTCAAAGAAAACCTGAGCCTATACCATATTAATTGTTATTCTGGAGTGCTCTTCTGGGCTCTTAATGGCGGGGATCTTTTGGGGATAGCTTCATATTTTGAGAAATGTTCAAATGTTGTGGTTGGGAGATCATAAAATTTAAATTGAGATACAAAATCAAGAATTCTTTCAGCTACTGAAACTTAATTCCAATGTTGTTTGTAATATGATTTAGGGATCTATGTCGATTTGTTTTGTAGTGAAACTAGCCAGCATGAGCTAGCCTACTAGTAAGAAGCCAGCATGAGCTAGCCTGCCAGCAAGAAGCCAGTAGAAGCCAACCTAAGCCAGCAAGAAGCTAGCCTAAGCTAGCTAGCAGCCAACATGGAGGACAACCTGAAACAAAAAAATTCAGCCTCTTAAAGAATTTTTTATTTGAAAGTTTATAGATGATTTGAAGCTTGAAGAAGCGAAGAAACAAGAAATATTTTTTAATTTTTTAATGGTAATGGAGTGATGAAGATTTTTTCTGTTGTTTGTAATTTTGTGAATTTTGTGGAGAAATAAGGAATATTGTATTTTGGAGTAATAAGGGGATTTCAATTGTAACTTTTTGAAGGGATAAGTGTAACTCAAAGTAATTTTACTTTGAGGGGGGTAACTTCTTTTTACCAAGTTTTGCAAGAGCATCATTGTAAAAGTCAATTTTTGAAAGTTACCTTGTAATTTTTGAGAAATTGACTAGAGCCAAGTGCAAAGCTCAGTCATTTTTCTCCTGCTTCAACGACTATACGAGGGTCAAGGCCAAGCCCCAATAGATCATGTTTTTTGTGTGGTGTGTTGCATGTCATGTTCCCTATCTTGACTTTTTTGTTCTAATTCTTGGTGCGAAGCTTCAACGCTACAATGTCCAAGTTAAATAATTTTTTCTCTGATTCTAACAAACTTTAAGGTACAAAATCCTATAAAACATGGCATCGCCTCATCGAAAGCACTCTCACTTACAATGAATTATGGCAGGATATGTGATGGTGATATTAAGCCGAATAAACCCACAGATGCAGCTGCACTATAAAAATGGGAAGTTAAGAATTCCAAAGCCTTAGTTCTTATTAAATCTTCTGTCAATGATGAAATGTATGTCCATATAGAAAATGCTACAGATGTATGGTCTTCTTTGAAAAATTTTAAAGAACTCTTTCATACTCAACCTGAATCAAAAATTCGATCTACAATTAAAATTGTTGCAACAAAAATTGACTGAAGGCGGTGATGTTCTTGAATATATCTCAAGACTTAAGAATATTAGGCAGGAAATCATTAATGCTAGTTTTCCAGCAATAGATGATAGCTTTATGGTCACAATTGTAATTTTTGGACTTCCTTCTTCCTAAACGCATTTTTTGGCAACTCTATAATTAACTGGGAAATTAGAGAAACTAAAGTTTGATGACCTCTGCAAAATGTTGACCCAACATGATAAAACCTTTGGGAAGAAGAAGAAATTTGGTGAATATGTCTTTTTCACAGAGGCCAGCACTAGTAAATCATCAACAAACGATTCTCAAGGCAGAGGCAGAGGGAATTTCAATCAGAATCAAGCAGCACATAATGTACAAAGTTGAGGTCGAATCCAAACCAAAGGAAACAACTTTAATAGAAGCAACAGTTTAGGAAGGAGCAATTTTCAAGGTAGAGGAAACAACCAGTGAAGAGGCAATTTTCAAGGACAAGGAAATAGTAATCAAGGTAGAGGACAATCTCAAAATAGAAGTCAAAGCAAAGGTAGAGGAAAATTTTCAGGAAGAGGAAGAGACTTAAGTCAAATTGTGTGTTGAAGATGTAACAAAGTTGGCCATTATGCTGAAGATTATCGAACTTCTCTTAATAAAATTCCCAAGTTTCAGTAGCATTTAGCGCAATTTGCAAATGATCAAGATGATGATAATTCAGAATATGTTTTTACTTCCTCACTAGCATCACAACTTTCATCCCATCTTATAAGTGATTATGAAAATGCCTGGATCTTGGATTCAAGGGAAACTCAGCACATGACTTGTCGACGTGATTTATTTTGGAATTTTTAGGATTCCCAACTTAATTCCATTTTTCTTGCAGACAATACAAAACATACTCCTTATGGAGAAGGAGTAGTTAAATCTTTTCTCCCTGGCATTGGAGAAAAAATGATTTCCAATGTATGGTATGTACCAACTTTTAAGAAAAATTTGCTCTCTTTAGTCACGATTCGACAAGCAAGACATTAGGTGATTATGGAAGATGGTTTAGTCAAGATTAATTCAGTCAAACAAAGCTTGAAAACTATCATGACAGATTATGAAGATGGAAAACTGTTACGGATGAAAGAGACAGTTATTCCAAGGCATTATGATTTTACAGGGGTAGTGACTACAGGTATTTCACCTGTAAGACTATGGCATGTAAGATATGGACATTGAAATTTTAAGAGTCTTTCTCAATTGCAGAAACAAGGAATGGTTAAAGGACTTCCCACTTTCAAAAGGGACAATGCAAAATGTGAAGCTTGCATTTATGGAAAACAAAGTCGAGAAAGTTTTCCAACAAGTTCATGTCATGCAAACAGGTGGCTACAACTAGTTCACAGTGATGTTTGTGGACCACTACAAACTTCCTTTGGTGGTTGCAAATATTTCTTACTATTCATTGATGATTTCAGCACAATGACTTGGGTTTACTTCTTGAAGAACAAGTCAAAAGAATTTGATAAGTTTAAAAATTTTCGCCAACTTGTTGAAAATGAAGTCAAAGAAAATATAGGTACTCTTAGGACAGATAATCGGGGAGAATTCACTTCAAATGAATTCAAAACTTATTGCAGTGAAAATGGCATAAGACGACATCTTACTAATGTTTACACTCCACAACAAAATGGAGTAGTTGAAAGAATGAATCGTACCTTGTTAGGAATGGCGAGATCCATGTTAGCTTTTAAGAGGTTAAGTCCAACATATTGGGCAGAAGCAATACATACAGCTGTCTACTTAAGAAACAGACCTCCAACTGCTTCTTTAGACAGAATCACACCTTATGAAGCTTGGTTTGGTTTCAAACCTTAAGTTAAACATCTTAGAGTTTTTGGATCAGTGTGTTATGCCTTAGTTCCAAAAGAAAAACTGTCTAAGCTTGACTCAAGAAGTTTAAAATGCACAATGATTGGCTATTCTAATGAGAATAAAGGGAGAACTCGAAAAGTATAAAGCACGACTTGTCACAAAAGGTTTTGCCCAGCAAGAAGGCATTGATTATGGGGAAACTTTTGCTCCTACAAATAAATCGAACACCATCTGATTAACCCTTGCATTGGCCACTCAGAAAGGATGGAAAGTTCATCAAATGGATGTGAAAAGTGCTTTTCTCAACGAGGATTTACAGGAAGAAGTGTATATGACACAACCACCAGGTTTTGAAATTGAAGGGCAAGAACATAAAGTCTGAAAATTGATTAAGGCTTTATATGGATTAAAACAAGCTCCCCAAGCTTGGTATGCAAAGATGAATGGATACCTTAAGAAAGTTGGTTTTCAATGAAGTAAATCTAATGATAAATTGTATGTGTGACAACAGGGAAAATATCTAGCAATTCTTGTTATGTATGTAGATGATTTGATCATTACTGGAAACCATGATGATCATATTACACAAGTGAAAAAGGAGTTACATGTAGGTTTTAAGATGACAGATTTGGGATTACTTCACTACTATCTTCAAGTTGAATTCTTCTAACATCCACATCATATTTTCATTTCTCAGAGTAAGTATGCAATAGAGGTTCTTCAGCGATTTGGCATGTAGGACTACAGGCCCGTTCTTACCCCCATGGAGCAAAACTTGAAACTTTCAAAATTTGAAGGGGGGGAAAGGTGGACAATACTACTTACAGACAATGGATTAGTGACTTGATTTATTTGAAAAATACTTGCCTTGATCTATCTTATGCAGTCAGTATTCTTATGTTTTATGCAGGAACCATGAGACAACCACTGGAATGCAGCCAAAAGAGTTCTTCGATATATCCAAGGAACAAAAGATTTTGGTCTTCTTTACACAAAGACTAAAAAATTTGTACTTGGTGGATATTCTGATGCCGAATTTGCTGGAAGTATTGATGATCGAGCATCAACATCAGGTTATTTAATGAACATGGGGTTAGCAACAGTATCTTGGAGTTGTAAGAAACAAGCTACAGTGGCCACTTCTTTAGCAGAAGCAAAGTAAATTTAATATTGGAAGCAGCTTGCGAAATTGTTTGGTTGTGCATAATTTTGCAGGACTTGGGCATTTCTTAGACAGAAGCTACATCATTATTCATTGACAGACAGTCAACCATCAAACTTGCCAAGAACCCAGTTTTTCATTCAAAGACAAAGCATGTGGACACTAAGTATCATCATATCAGATCTCTCATTGCCAATGATGTCCTCAAGCTAGTTTATTGTCCTTCTTAAGATCAGATCTTTGACATTTTCACAAAAACACTTGGGAGAATAAAATTTGCTAAGTTCAGGGATGAACTTGGTATCTGTTGTAATGTATCTTTGGATCATAGGGGGGAATGTTATATGATCCAAAAATAAAATATTATCATAGGTTATAAAGTTGGAATAAAATAATTATTAATTTGAGATATTAAATAATAATTATTATTCTAGAATGTTTAATTATTTAATGGAGACATTTAGAATTAGTATATTGTTGTAGCAAGATATGACTCTCCAAATGTGTCGTATCTTAGGCTCTATTTTAGGAGATTAGTTAGCTAGTTGTTTTGAATAGCATTTATTGTAAATGGACACTTTTTATTTAATAAGTGAACCATAATTAGAGGCAGTTAGGACATTGAGCTTATAAATAGCTCATTGCAAGACTGTTTGGTTGTTTGGGTGTAAACTCTTGCAAAATAAAATGCGTAATTATTTTTTTTCTGATTAATAAAATTACGTGTCTGAGGACACTTCTACCATTAACTTGAACCATCAAAATAATCTAAGACTGGAACAAGGAAGAATGAAATTGTAAAAGAGATTTAGAAATAAAGGGGCAATCACTCTAGCTAACTATTAATTAACTACTAAGTGTGTGTTTTCTTTAGCGGAGACACATTAGCAGTCTCATCAGATGGGTCCTTCAAACTTGCTTATGTAAAGATTTCCTTCTTGCACTAATCTATCCTGCACAATTGCAGTCTGTTTTCACTAGTGCAGGAACAAAGATTTTATGCAGAGGGTATAAATGGTGTTTATGCTAAAAGTGTTTTGCTTCCTGCGAGGCCTTGAACTTTTTTAGGTTTAGAGCACTCAGATCCCATGGCAAAAAGCTAGTTCTTGCACTAGATCAGAGCTTCTTGCACTTAGCATTTAATTCTTGAAATAAGTGCTTAGTTACTGCAAGTGTTATTATATTGTCAAATCCAATTGCACACATAAAAATGAATGTTTCTGATTTTAACAGAGTGCAAAAATAAAGAAACAATCCATATAATTTATCTTGTCATGAAGAATGAATGAAAGAAAGGAAACCGTTGGAAGTAAACTAAAAAGGCTTGCTGCACCACACCAACGTGCAATAGTGCAGGTTCATTTCTCCTACTTGGACCAGGCAGGGAAAATCAAGTCAGACAAAATTGCAGAAAATGAATAGCACATCGACATGCACTGGTGCAAGTTTATTTCTCATACTTTGATCATGTGGGGAAACCAAATCAAACAGAACTAGAGAAAATGAATAGCACACCAACGTGCACTGGTGCAGATTTATTTCTCTTGCTTGGACAAGGCGAGAAAATGAATCCAGAATTAGATGTAAAAAATGAATTTTAACTACACGTTGCTGATCCGCTTTCACTCAATAGGAATACATGTGCTGTAAATTAAATCACACTTGATAGTATAAATATAAATTACAAGAAATGGAAAATAGGGTAAATGTGTTGGGTTAGCTTGGCCTTAGCCAACCAATGCTTTTCCCTTTCAAATAGGAATGCTGCTCAGTATTTTATCAATTCATCAGCTTTCAAACACATAAATATGATTTATGAAACATGAGGCAGAGCTCCCTTCTTATTAATTCATGGAGGCAAATACATGCGTGAATATATAGTCCAGCCCAGATTTGGGTGATAACAAAATACAAGCCTGTTAGCACCTCCATGGTTATATCTATGTTCCATACAAACTCTTATAAAAAAAAATATCTCGTCCTATTTACATTCTTCGTTATATATATTTTTGGCCGAAGGCCAAAAAGATCGTTTAACCAATTACATAACCGATATGTAGAATTTAGCTTGTCGGCCTTCAAAATTAGGTACTTCAACAAAACTAGTCGTAGCCAATCTCTAACTATTCATTCTTCATAAATTTGATCTCAGCTACCTTTGATCGACCTTGCTATTGTGGCTGAAGCTCGGCTACCTTCAGATCTATCTTGTTGTCATGGCCGAAGCTACGTAAAACGAGGCAGTGATCAAGGAGGTTCAGATCTGTTGCAAAGATTCATTGTGTTGGCACAGGTGCAAGATCCAATCCTGCACTAGGATCAACAGTCATGGTAAGCACTTGACTACCAAACAAACATTGGAGATATTGATAAGTTACAAAAGTGATTATAAGCAAGAAATCATGTAATAAATAATTAATTAATGCTAAGTTAAGTTAAAAATAAGAAATATAAAGTTCATGCATAATATGTCATCATTTTTGGACTAGTGCAAGATGAGGGTGTATAAGAGAGGTAAAACAACGGTAAATGGTTATAATTTAGGAAGGGAAAAATGGTCGAAAGAGAGCAAATTAGGGGGCTAACAAAAAGGAGCCAACTTGCAATAGTGGAATCGCTAGTGAAATATTTTGACCTATATCCTATCCTTTATTCACCTTAAAGAAAAAGGGAAAATCGTTGCCCCAGGGAAAATTTAACTTTCAATCCTTCACTCCCCGCAACAATGCCAATTTGATGTTGTCCTTTGAGATAACCTAAGGTTAATTAGTTATGCCAAAGCATCTATAATAATTTTTTTTTGTTTTGGGTGATTGGATGACCAGTGAACTATTTTATAAACAGGTGCTTTAAACTTAGATAGATTCTTAGGTAAAATAGCAGGTTGTTCTTTATTTGCACATGGTTAGTTTGATTTTAATGGGATAGAGAAGTAGAGTATGGAGAGGTATAATTGATTTGATATTCAAACTAAATATTTAACCATTTACAAGAAGAAATTAAGAAAACAGTGATTTCTTAATAACATAATATAATCAAATTATTACAAAGATCTAATGTAATTTATATTCAAAGTGGAATTTACCATAACAAATAGTTCTATAATTATTCTCTTATTTAAATTACAACTTCACGGAGGATTCAAAATGAAATTGAAACTCAATTAAATTTTAAATCGGATAACTGCAAAAGACTTACTTTATATGAAGAAAACATAATGAATAGACAAGATGAAATACAACTCACTAAGAGACAGACCATATGAGTTAAATTCAAAGTCTTTTATTATTTCAAAAATGCTCCAGCTTAGTACAAATCTGCTTGATAACTTGTTCAAGGGTTCAACCTTTAATAACTTAAAGGAGGATTTATTTATACAAAATTTTACAAAAGATCTACAATATGTTTGGAATAGAATTCCAAAATAGTACAAAATTACAAAAATAGAACAATATAATAGGAACATAAAAAACTGTTGAAGAGGTGGCTCTATCCTTTAGGGATCTGATGATGATCTGGCCTAAAAGCACTGATGAGTTGTTCTGCTGTAAAAAATGAGAAAATTACTCAATTGCTTCATATAGTTGATCCCATATTTGTTCACATGGGATTTGTACATTTACCATCTTTCTAAATTTTTCATCCACCTCTGTGTATCTCTTGAAATTAGGCTTGGTGAGAAACAAATGTTTAATTTCATGTAATATGGTTAAATCATACTCCAAGGCTTCTAGGAAATCCTTCCCTGTTATCTGTCCTTTATCCACTAGAAATTTGGTTTTGTCTATTGCCACAATATATAATCCTTTACAATAATCATCTAATGTAATCAATTTATCATTCAAGCCTACTAATCGTGGCAACCCTTTCTAATTTAAAACATTAAATTTTGAATGAAATCTCTTGATAGAAATATCTAGGGTTTGACACTTAGTTTCTAATTGATTGATCAAATTATTTTCTATAACACCTTCTTGATATCTAAGATGGTAGTTGTTCTATTAGATATGTGCAGAAGCTAAATTTCAATTGGAAGATTGGAGAGACCTGGCCCCTGACCCTGGTCATTCCAGAGGTCACACCTCTCAATACAAGCATACCACTCACCTTTATTGGTTGATGAAAACTATTGTGGCCAAGGGTATAATGAACCTTCCAACTGGCTTCTTTAATTGTGATCGTAGATTTTAGGAAATCCAAAAGGAGTTTCTACTTATCTAGTTCCAAATTCAGCAATAGAGTGTTCATCTCAGTCACATTGAGAAACACATTCTGTGTCTTCCTCAGTTTGAATTACCAGGTTCAAGTGCAAAGGATCTAACTCGAGTGGATTCCTATGATGAATAAAAATATGCTCAAGTCTGTTTGATTTCAATTTTTTTTAATTTTCTATGGTAAATATGTTGGTTAGGCTTTTATGTTACAGTTATTTAGCTTGTAGATGGTTTCAAGACTTTTAGTCGTATAAGGAACTGTTAGACAAACTTAGACTATATTGTTTCTAGATGGCTTATAATGTTGTTCGATGCCCAACAGACCTAGTTTTGCAATGGGCAGGTTGAGGCAACTGAACTCCTTGAATATGGTTGTAACCCGATTTTGTTGAAAATAAATGAAAGTGTCCTACTAAGCTTACAAAAAAAATAATAAACTTTTTTAGTTTATTTTTTTCATAAAAAAATCTATCAATAAATTAAGAATAACCAAATAATAACCCACTTTATTTTATTTTCTCTTTTAAATTTATATCAAGCCATTTATCTTTTAAATAAAATTTAAAAATTGAACAATTTTTTTTAATGAATTAAATAACATAAATTACATAATTTAAAAAATAAAAAATAAAACCATTCAGAAAAATCTAAAGCATAATTTAAAATATAGAAGGGAAGAAATAATAATTAAAGCACATATTTTAAAAAGATAAAAACATAGTCTGCCTGGGGTAGCTCAAATGGCAATGGCCGTGGAAATGAAGTCTCACTGAACGAGAAGCCTTGGGTTAAAATCTTGTGCTACCCCGAAGCCTTGGGTTCAAATATTGTGCTACCCCCCTCAATCGGAGTGAGAAGATGGACATGATGAAGATGTAGTCCTACAAACCTTACAAAAAAAAAAGAAAAAAAAAAGAGATAAACATATAATAGTTTAAAAATATTAATTGAAAAAAAAACAACACAACTTAATAAAACAAACAAATATTAATTCAATTTTTTTTTTTTGCATTTTTTTAAAGTTTGTTATTTTTTTTATTTGTTTGGAATAAATTTTAGTTTTCTAAATTTAAATTTAGGATTCTACTATATTGTGTTTATATATAGTTTTTCTAATTATTTATTTAAATGAAAATAAAATTTAAAATTTTAATTTAATTTTCTATTTTATATTTATATATATAAATAATTTTATTTTTATTATTTTAATATACAAAAAAAAAAATGTTATTTGTATGCCTTGCAGGAAAGAGGTGAAAATGACTAGCGAGATGGTAGAATACAAATACTCTCCCTATGCATAAGATGAGCAATGTGGTGTTGAGCACTCTTCTACTTTGGTAGACACATTGAGAAGCTTGAAGGAAAAAATAAGGAGTGGTAAGGCAGAGAATGACATGATCATACATGAATAAGAGAAATAAGAAGAGGTTAATGCTATACTCCTTCAAAGTTGTCAGAATTGCAGTGACAAGGGCCACTTGGAATTGGCCATGGACAAGAGGACAAAACTAATCAGGCATATGGAAGTTGGTCTCATGGTGGTCAGATTCTAGATAGAGATGACAGTTAGATATGACAGGTTGTTGGACACTCCAGATAGAAGAGGTGATGGATACAGGTACTATTCTAGTTCTGGTCCTAATAGACATCACAATTGTCATTGTTATCATCCTTATATGAGGACTTATAGGGGATACTTACCAAATGAGTTTAAGAAAGAAAAGGCACCTACTTTTGATGGATACTTAAAGAAACCAGAAGATCCAGACGCTTGCATACTTGGGATGAACAAGTTCTTTGAGTTGCATGAGTACACAAATAATGTGAAGGCCATAATAATTATCTTCAGCATGAGAGGTAAAGCAAACATCTGGTGGGAAGATGTGAAGCGGGTTAGAGACATCATGACTGGTGACTTGACATGGTGTGAGTTCAAGTGTATTTTCAGGAAGAAGTACTTGTCAGAAAGGTACTACGAGATTAAGGCCAAAGAATTATATGAGATAAATATGGGATCCATGACAAATGAAGAGTACACGACTAAGTTCCTGTAGCAATTGAGGTATGTACTGTATCTTAAATATGAGAAGGCTAAAGTTCAACTATTTGTCAATGGATTGTCATTAGAATTTAGAGATGAGATTGAGTATGATGATCCTTGGTCACTTGAGGAAATCATTAGGAAATTGAAGCATTGCTATGAATTGTCAAAGTGTAAGAATGAATCATAGAAAGGATGGAAAGAAAAAGACAAAGATAAAAGTAAATGGTAGTCGAAAAGAGCAAGGTCTCAGTATGCAGACGAGAAAGAAAATGTGCCACCACAAAAGAGGTTCAATGCAAGTAGACATGGACATGAGTGTCAACAACAGCATAGAGGTGAGGGTACTAGATGGTTTGAGTGTTGGACATGTACTGAGGATCACCTTAAGAGAGATTTTCCAAAGAAGCAGGGTGGTATGCCTAAGATATATAGTGCATAGGAGGCACATACTATTGGGGATGTTGGTGAGAGCGTTCCTCGTGTTTATGCAACATTGGATAACAAACAGACAAACCATGAGGCATTTATCATTGAGATGGATGGTAAGATTTGTGATCAAGTTATTTCTATTTTGATTGACCCTATATCTAATTATAGTTATGTTAGTCCTTACTTGGTGGATAAATTTGGTTTGAGTAAGGAATTTCATGTAGAATATTGGTTAGTGCAGTTGGCCACATGTACAAAGAAGTGAGTTCATCAGTGGGTAAGAGATAATGCTTTTGATTTGAATGGTATGCCTATCACAACACATTTGAATGTATCACCATTGGGATCATACCATATGTTGTTGGGCATGGATTGATTGTACCTTCATAGGACCAAGGTGGATTGTCACGACAAAGCCCTTGAGTGTGTGGATGACAATGGGGAACCAAGAGTCTTAGAGGGAAAGTAGAAATCTACATCAATTAGGATGGTGACAACTATGCAGGAAAAATGTAGTTGCAGAAAAGGGTGTATGTTATAACAATGCACATTTCTAGTGACAAGGGTAAGGAAGTCGAGGATGCAGATGTTTTGAGAAGTTACCCATTTATACAAAAATTTTAGGATGTATTTCCTGAAGTCATTTAGAGTTTCCACCTCACAGGGAAGTATAATTTTTTATTGAGTCAGTGCCAGGGGTAGCTCCACCATCAAAGACACCTTGCAAGATGAGCACACCTGAATTGGTAGATTTGTAGTTGTAGTTGAAGGAAATGTTGGACAAGGGATATATTAGGCCAAGTGTATCTCCTTGGGGTCCACCAGTGTTGTTTGTAAAGAAGAAATATCATACTCTCAGATTGTGCATTGACTATAGGAAGTTGAACAAAGTGATCATCAAGAACAAGCATCTATTACCAATGATTGATGACTAGTTCGATCAGCTGAAGGGAGAAGAAGTGTTCTCAAAGATCGACTTGAGATTAGGATACCATCAGGTGCGCATCAAGGAAGAGGACATTTACAAGACAATTTTCCACACTAGGTATGGGCATTATGAGTTTGTTGTAGTTCCATTCAGTTTGAATAACTCTCTAGCTACATTAATGTGCTTCATGGATAGTGTGTTGCGTTAGTATTTGGATAACTTTGTTACTATGTTCATTGATGACATATTGGTATATTCTAAAAATGAGGAAGAGCATGCTGAGCATTTAGTAGCAGTGCTAAGGTTGTTGAGAGAGCATCAGTTGTGCACTAATCTCAACAAGTGCAGTTTCTTTTAGATTGAGGTAAACTACTTCGGACATGTTGTTTCCAAGGAGGGCATTGCAGTAGATCTAGAAAAGATAAGGACCATCATGGAGTGGGTAGCTCCTGGGAATGTGGATGAGGTGAGATCCTTCATGGGATTGGTAGACTATTATAGGAGGTTCATCTTGAACTTCTCACATATTGTTTATTCTATTACATCATTGTAGAGGAAAGGTAAGAAGTTTGAATGGATAGAGGAGTGCGAGTCAAGTTTTGAGAAACTTAAGCAGTTGTTGACACATGCACCAATGTTACAAATTGAAGATCTAGACAAGGAGTTTGTAGTATGTACATATCCTTGCAAAAGAGGACTTGGTTGAGTCCTTATGCAGGATGGATAGGTGGTATGTTATGAGTCAAGGAAACTAAATGGGCATGAGCAGGTTTTTCCCAACACATGATCTTGAGTTAGCAGTGATAATACATGCATTGAAGATGTGGAGGCGCTATCTCCTTGGCAAGAGGTTTGTGCTGATGAGTAATCACATTGGGCTAAGGTATTTGTTTGTATAACCAAATCTAAACACCTAGCATGATAGATGGTTGGCCACAATCAATGAATTTGACTTCGAGATAAGGTACATCAAAGGAAAGGAGAATAGGGTGGTAGATGATCTTAGTAGGCAGGTACAAATAAATCACTTAGCATCTATCATCTCTTATGGGAAAGACTTACATGATGGGATCTTGCAGGTAGGTCAATACGATCTCATGTATATGGAGATTGTGCACAATTTGCAGTAGAGCACACATATAGGTAGTAGTAGAAGTACAAGTGCAGGTGCAGGTGCACAAGATGTGGACTATTGCCTTAAAACAAATGGATTGGTTAGATTTAGGGATGTGATATATGTTCCAAACAATAGTGATATCAAGAACATTATCTTAAGGGAGTTTCACACAAAACTATATTCAGGCCACCAAGTCTACCAGAAGACATTGACTGCAGTGATGAAATTATATTGTTGGCCAAATCTGAAGAAGGATGTAATAGATTTTGTTGCTAGGTGTTTCAAACTCCAGCGTTGTAAGGCAGAGTCTAAGCATCTAGGTGGACTGCTACAACTAATTGTGATTCCAAAATGGAAATAGCAGGTCATTTCCGTAGATTTTATCACAAGTTTTTCGAGGACAGTGAGACAACATGATTCCATCATGATTTTGGTGGACATGTTCACAAAGGTTGTGTACTTCATTCCAGTGAAGTATAGATTCTTATCTAGTGATGTAGAATAGGTATTCATAATATATCTGGCCATATTGCATAGAATTCCAAAGAATATTGTGTGAGACATGGATGCAAAGTTCACTTCTAAGTTTTAGAAGGATTTGTTTGTAGGTTTGGGCATAGAAATGGCCTTTAGTACACCTTATCATGTGCAAACAACTGGACAGACGGAGAGGGTCAAAAGGATATTGGAGGACATCTTGAGGATGTACATGATGCATCAATAGCAAAAGTGCGAAGAGTATCTTCCACTAGTAGAGTTCACTTACAACAATGGGTATCATGAATCTTTAAAGATGGGTCTATTTAGGGCATTGTATGGTAGGAATTGCAATAATCCCATCAGTTGGATCTATCAAGTTAATTTGGTGTTGGTTGGACCAGACATGTTGGAAGACAAGGAACAAAAAATACAAGTTATAAATAAGAATCTAAAGGCAGCACAAGATAGGTAGAAGATTCATGCAAATCAAAATAAGTTGTTCAAGGAGTTCCATATTGGGAAACATGTGTAATTTTGCATCAAATCAAAGAAGATCTCCTTAGCGATTGGATCATGTAACAAGCTGGCACCACGATTTTGCATACGCTTTAGGATTATTTATAGGATTAGGTCAGTATCTTATCGACTCACATTGCCTCGGAAAATTAAATTCCATGATCTTTTCCATGTTTCAATACTTAAGAAGTATTTTAAATATGTTGATCATGTGATTGAATGGCTTGTATTGAAGGTGGAACCAAATGGAGAATTCCAGCCGAAGCCTCAGTGTACATTGCAGAAAAAGGTGCTTATGCTCCGAAACCGAGGAATCGAGTAGGTTAAAGTGCAACAGAAGCACTTTGGGCCCTATGAATTTACATGGGAGATGGTGTATTAGATGTAGGCTATGTATCCTTTGTTGATTTTCAGTTGAGGCAAAGCAGTTTTGGTATGATGTTTGGTATATGATTTGGCAAATGTTTTTGGGTGATTTTTTTATATATGTACATATGTTTATGGATGTAAATACCACCACGAGATATGTTATAAAGCTACAATAAGCAGTATGGGTGTCATGTTATTTATAATTGTCATATTGTTATGTTGTCATGTTGGTTTGCTTGTGAGTAGGGTGATCATTGTAAATACTACATTGAGTTACGTTATAAAGCTCCATGGGCAGTATGTTTTCCTTTTAGTGATTTTGCTGAGTTATAAGTGTGGTAGATCACTGAGGACAGTGTCCCCCAAGGGGGAGGGTTCTATAACAACCTTGGTGAAAATTCCATGTAATAAAAGTTAAAAAATGATAACCACGGTTTAAGGGACACTTTTTCCAAGTTGAATGGTGGGAAAGGCATCCTAGTGGGTGTTCATTTGGTTTATTATGGCTAAGGAAAATGGAAAATGTAATGGATAAGGCTTTGGAGAGGAAAATGACATTGTTGGAACATTTATTTATGAAAGTAATGGAAATTAGGATAAAAGGAAGGTGAAAGGTCACAGGTTGAATGTGAGGAGGAAAATGAAGGAAAATAATGGAAAATGAATAAAATGGAGGACTATTTGATAAAACGGCTTCTAAGGATTAGTATGAAACCTTTTGTTAGTTTAGTTTTGGAGCTCTCTCATTATTCTCTCTCTTTCACTCTTCGAAACTTATAGTTTTCTTGGAGCATTTTGGCATTGGATAAAGAAAGGTAAAGAAGGAAAGAGGAAGGAAGGAGCAAGCAAAGAAGAGAAGAATCAAGCAACTATAAAAATATTCTTTGCGGGTATCGATTTGCATGTTTATTTTCCTTGCTATTTGGCATGCATGGTATTCCATGTGGTTCTTTTTCTGTTAGGTCATGAGTTTTTCCAGGTGTGACAGTGTTTCCATCCTAGCCTTACCATTTTTGAATAGCCATGGTGTGATGGGGTTGTCATGTTTTGTTTGAGATGGATTCCTGGATGGATTCGAAGCTAAGTGAGTTGGATATATGAATTATATAACACATGGCATAGTGGTCCTTGGACTAGATTAAGGATCACGGTAAAGCCACTGGCCTAGTAACACCTGAGCCAGACTATGGGTTACAATAAATTAGGGATTATGTTGCCTTTGTGGGACTAGGAATCGTTGCCGATGAATGGAGAGATATACGGTAAAGCCAAGAGGTGGATTTCTCTCTGTTGAGCCTAGTAATCCTAGATTAGGATATACAGTAAATCCTGGAGAGTGGGTCTCGGTTTAGGACGTAATGATTCAGTGTGGATTGTAGTAAATCCTGAGAGACTATGAGATAGGAAAATTCCTCATGATGTAGGTGGATAAATCTTGTGGTGTCCATGCTTGTTTGGCCTAGAAATACGCTGGAGATGATGGTAAAGCCTGTTATTACATGTTTATTACGTTGGCGTAGTGGTCCAGGATGGATTACAGTAAAGCCTAGTTTCTATTGATGAGGGTGAGGTGGTTTAGCCTCGAGATACCCTGGTTGGTTCATTTGTTTTGAGTGCCACATTCATGCTTGGAATATGGCATGGGGGTGAATGGCTGAAGAGAGATTTTGCTCAACCATTCTATAGTTGGGTGCAATGTGGTAGTCCCATCCCGGGTTTGCATTTTACATCATCAATATGAGGTTATTTATCCTTGCAATTCTATGAGTATTATACTGGTTTATATGTGGATAATATGGTTGTGATTTCCTTGGTATTTATGTTACTATTATGTTGGTTGTGTATATGTTTGATGACACTGGCTATGTATTTCTCTCATCATGTTTTTACTTGTAAATGAATGAAAAATGTATCTATGACCTAATAGATGATAATGAAACAATGTTATCAGGGTACAATGCTCCTTAGTGATTCTTAGATAAGTATGAGATCCCTATGCTTAAATATGTTGTTTACACCTGTAGATTACATATTCTTGATATCTTTGATGAAATGTTTGTCAAGGCTAGTAGGGGTCTGATTAGGGGCTTGTTCAAGTATTTACATTTTCATCATTGTTTCCTTGTTATCTTTCTATTATGAATGTTTCATTCAATTCTGGGCAGTGACCTAGGCTATCGCCCTAAAAAAGTGGCTGAAATTATGGGGATGCTGGCACACCACTGAGAAAAATAGTCCCTCGATGCTGGCATGCCTTGTCATGAGAGCATCCAAAACCTCCTAGATGCTATGAGGCCCATAACATGGGAGCGCCCAGAGGTAAATTGGTCTAAAACCTTAGTGGGACCCATGGGCTAGCTACTTGAATGGTTGGGATGGTTCATGGGAATCTTGTAGTTGATGTGGAAGGTCTGTATGTTGTGTTTTTGTCAATTCCACTTCTTGAAGGTCACATAGGAGGTTGAATCCAATCATAGTAGCCTCTCGTCACATGTTTACCCCAACTAGCCTGTTTCTTAGGTAGATGTGGGAGGAGGGTGTTACATAATTATATACATTCTTAGCATATCCTCAATCACTTGATTCACCCGTTTAGCCTGCCTCAGTTTGAGGGTGGTATGCACCTAGCCCCTCAAACAAGGCCTTCCAAAATGTAGAAGTAAATATAACATCTCTATCATAAATTACCACCTTTGGTATCCCATGCAACCTTAAAATTTATTTCATAAATATATTAGCAATCTGAATTGTCTTAAAGGTACATTTCACCATAATGAAATGAGCAGACTTACTTAGTTTGTCTACTACCATCATTATGGAGTCATTTTTCTTCATGGTATTAGGTAGGCCAGTAATAAAATCCAATGTAATGATCTCCCACTTCTATTTTGGAATGGGTAGTGGGTGGAGCAGTCCGAGTGGATGTTGGTGTTTTGTCTTTACTTGTTGACATTCGAAGCACTAGGCTAAATACTCAACCACCTCTTTTTTCGTACCATAAGACCATCTTATACAACAACAAAATGGAACTAACTCTCTTTAAATGGGAAACGTGAGGTCCACATAGATGATGTGTGTGCATATCAAATGCTCTGATTTTGCCTTCATTTTCCCCAATAGTTGACTTCTTTGCACGCTAACTATCTGACTAGCTAAAAGCCTAACCAACTATCTAATTGATCCACTAAGTGCATTGTACAATCAATTCTCAATTTTTTGGATACCTACAAAATATCCAAAGGTGTTATGAGTATGCATACTTTTCTTTTCGAAATCCATATATCAACACAATCCTCCTGAAATGCAGGAGATGAAATTACTTGTGTACACAACCTTGAAAATTGGAGTTTCCCGAAACCCAAGTATAACTTGATGTTTTACAGACCTAGATTTTGATAGAGGAATCATAAAAGCATTAGTAACTTGATCATCTTTTCTAAAATATGTATCACATTATCATGCATCGACCTTCTCCATAAATGGAAATGAAGATGAGAATGGTTAATCTTACTATGTGAAACATAAATAGTTACAACTTATATCACACTTTGATTTTCACAATAAACCACAACCAATGTCTCAATTTGAAAACCAAGTCCACCCATTATAAAGTCAAATCCATTACTATATTTGTGACAATGATGTAGTGCACCATGATACTTTACTTTTGTGGGTCAAAAACAGACCAAGCTTATTGTTTTTCATGACCAAGTTTTTAAGTTCCCTTAATATAACAAATAAATCTATTTGTGAGTTTAAAGTGACCTTCATGTGTATCTTTCATATAATATAGGGAAAAAACTCTTTAATGAAGGATTTTGTGGAGGCATTTCATGTTACAGGACAACGAAATATATATAATAAAAAAAAAGCTATATTACAAAAAAGTTTTGCTATTTGTAATAGACATTTTGTTTGTTGGTGTACTTATATCAATAGTTTGAATCAATTTCCCAAATATATGTAATATACATCAATTCACCATGTTTTGATACATACCAAGGTTTCTGAATGTCTATGTTGAACAATAGTATGTATGACATATTTTTGGAGCTTCCGTGTGTAATTTAAAAGTTAACAACACTAGAGAACTTCTATCAACAATATGCATTGGTGTGCCACATCTTGATATGCATGAAAGCTTTAAAATATATTAAATACACTGGTGTGTATGATATATATTATTAAGCCTCAATCCTTAGTTTATATAATGAAGAAAACCAATGTGTCACTACATATGTTAAAGCATATGTGCTTATATCGTCTTACAAACCATAGGTTTTTGTAAAGTAATACCTTTATTTTTAGAGTTAAAATTACTATGAATTGAACTCTCAACATGATAACACATCTCATTGAAAATAAAAATATTAAATTAATGTCTTAAATTTAAAAGTTAAAAATCTATTTAATAATCAATTTTTCCATAAATATTAAAAAAACATCTATTTATAAAGAAATAATATTTTTTCTCCAATTGGGGTGTGATCCAGCAGTGATCTAAGCCATGTTTAAGGTGAGTGTTGTAAGGGTCAGAGGGTGGTTTAACCATAGCCTTCACATGCTTGGTATTGAAGGTAGGGTGGCAGCGCACATGCCATCAATTAATAACAATGAGATGGGCTAGAGTGATATCTCCTTACAGGTGTTAATGGTTTGATGCTCCTTGTTCCCAAATGCTTGGCTTCTAGTTTCAGTATTTGGTGTTGGTATATTGCTCCTGGATAGCTCGTGGCCATTTGAAAGGAAAGCTCATGGCCTCTACCCACTTGGTAAAAGAGTCTGTAGCAGTTAAAATCCGTCTGTGTTGATTACTTGACTATGGATGAATTTTCCCTATAAAATCCAACCCCCACTGTAGAAAAGGAGCATGAACCACTACTAGGACCAAAGGAAGTGCTAAAAATTTATGTTTCCCTACAAATAATTGGCATGGTATGCAACTTCTCACTCTTGATCCAACTTCTTTAAAAAGTTAGAGCGAGTAGAAACCTGCCTTTAAAATTTGTAGGTTGTTGCTCTCCAGGCATAGTGTCCACCACAAAACCTTGCATGGAATTGATCTATAAATCCCTCTGTTTAATTTTCACTTAAACAAAGAAGAAGGATACTAAGAGGGTCTTTCCAGTAGAGATTAGCATTGATAATGCAGTATTTTAATGCTTTAAGCTTTAAGGCTTTACACTGCTTCAAGTCAAGTTCAGATGGACATTGAAAATCCCTAAGAAACTGGACAATATCAGAGTACCAATCAGAGAGTAGATATTTCTAATCTATATGAACAAGAATAGATTGGTTTGAAGAAAGAGGTTCTTGTGGGTTCTGCCCTTCTATGAGACTAGGAAGTTCTGAAAATTCTATCACTGCAGCAACTAATTTACTTTCCTACTTATTTCATGATAAGTTATTCATGAAATTACTTCAACAAACATTAAGATAAATATTGCTGCAGATATCACAGTGTAATACAAAATCAAACATATGCACACATTGTCACAGTTATTTTGGACTAATGTCCTTGGAAAAACCCAATGTGGAAAAATAGGTGCAGCAAGCAAGTATGTTATTATTCAATAATTTTCTAGTACAACAAGGTGCCAAACTAGCTTACCCACAAATGGACAATTTTTTAGCAGTTATTTTGAATCCAGCGTAGGCCCCACTGACCTCTGCGTCAGCCTGAAACCCTCTGTGGTAGAATAAAATCCTCTGCATCAGCCTGAAACCATTTGCGTTAGCCTATTGAGGCTTTGTGCGGCCTCTCTATTCTTTTACGTCACTCCTGTAGCCTCTACGTGGATGATGCAGGCCCTTCTGGCTCTCTGCAGTCTTTGTTGCCTCTACGTGGCGTCCTCTGGCTCTATGTATGTCTATTCTGCCTTTGTGTTGATCTCCCATCTCTCTATTTCGTACTTGCTACCTTCTGACTGCTCTCTAGACCACTGGTTCAATTTCTCAGCAAACCCCGCTCCATAAATTGAACTGACTGGTCTCCTTCAATGTCTTCTCCAAGTGCCCCTCAAGCCTCCTCTTATACTTTTCCTGTTGACATCTCAACGGTCGAGATTAAGTCCCTAATAAATGGATAATATTAGATTTGGCTTGATCCATGTCTTTTGGACCATTCTAACATAGATTCATATTAATACACATTAATTTTTTATTTTCCCTAAGTTTAGACTTAGGGATCCATTAAAAATATTAACTATTTTAATATCTCCTCATTTGTTTAGAATCTACCCAAACCCTTTTTGGGTATTAGAGATCTCATGAGCCCCAACCTCTCCACCAAATTTCATGGCTAGTTCACATCCGATGCTACCCCAAATCAACACTCCCTCTTAGCGAGGACTATGGTCTAGCAATACTCCTCACTAAGTATTACTCTAATCATTTGACATCGGTACCTGTGCTGATGCTAGGCCTTCCTGCTCAACATCCTCTGCATTTCTTCCTCCTATACTGCTACCCATGACTCTGCTACTTCCACTATTGCATCTATATGATAGCTCCCTCTGCATCCGTGCTTTTGCTAGTCTTTTCTCCCAACGTTGCATCCACACTACAACTCCTTTGCATCTGTGTTGTTGTTGGTCCTTTTTCCCAACACTGCAACTCCCTCTTCATTCGTGCTACTAACACACTACTTCTGAAAGGGGTTCTTTATGATCCCCATCTTTTCCCTTAAGTAGCCAAATTTTAACTTTCCAAGGGCCTTAGTGAGGATATCTACCACTTGTTCCCCTGTAGG
The DNA here is from genome assembly GCA_000404065.3 of Pinus taeda. Taxonomy (NCBI): domain Eukaryota; kingdom Viridiplantae; phylum Streptophyta; class Pinopsida; order Pinales; family Pinaceae; genus Pinus; species Pinus taeda. The sequence goes on from APFE030656948.1 coordinate 29,087, forward strand.
AGTGTAGCTCAACTATATAGCTCCTTGTTGGACACAATCTTTGAAAAAGTGACACCAGATATCAATATGCTTCGACCTGTCTTGAAATACTATATTCTCAGAGATTTTGATGCAACTCTGATTATCACACATGACCCTGGTCGCCTCCATATTTCTTCTGAATAGGTTTACCAACGGTTTTCTAAGCCATATGGCCTCACACAAAGTTGTGCTTGCTGCCATATATTCTACCTCAATTGAGCTTAGAGTCACAGACTTCTGTTTCCTACTGCACCAAGAGGTCATTCCTGATCCAATGTTGAATCAGTACCTAGAGGTACTTTTCTAATCCACTAAACTTCCTACCCAATCTGCATCAGTAAATCCACTCAACCTGATATCCTTCCCCTTCTTGTACAAGAGCCCATAATCAACTATTCCCTGTAAATACCTAGGAACATGCTTGGTTACTTCCCAGTGAGCCCTCATTGGTTCCACCATGAACTGACTGAGGGTGTTTACAGCGTAGCAAATATCTAGCCTAGTATTAACTAGATACATCAAGGACCCTATGAGTTGTTGGTATAGGGTGGGATCAACATCCTTGTCTTCTTTTGCATCAATATTCTTCCAGTTGGTGATCATTGGTGTAGCCATATATGTGCAATCTCCCATCCCAAACCTTTTCAGGATATCTGTAGCATACCTTCCTTGCCCAAGGAAGATTTCTCCTTTCTACTGCCAAACTTCCAACCCTAGGAAATAGTGCATTTGTCCTAGATCCTTCATATTGAACTCTGTGGCTACATTCTTTTGCAGTCTTCAATGAGTCTGGATGATCATGTCAGGAAGAGATCTTCCACCTATAATACTAAGATAAGTGGCTCTCTCTCTACGACCAGATAGTAGAGATTCGGATCTGCGTCACTCTTAACAAACCCCATCTTCTACAAGTAGCCATCTATTTGACCATACCACACTCTTGGTGCCTACTTCAGCCCATACAAGGCTTTCTTCAGTCTACATACACGAGACTTATTCTCATGAGTTTCAAAGCCCTCTGGTTGTTCAACGTATACTTCTTCTTCTACTACCCCATTCATAAATACTGTCTTGAAATCCATCTGATGGATCTCCCATCCTTTCTAGGTTGCAAGAGATATCATGGTCCTAATAGATGTATACCTGGCTACCAAGGTTAAGGTTTACTCATAGTCAATCCCTTCCTTTTGAGTATACCCCTTAGCCGCAAACCTGGCCTTGTATTTTTCAACACTGTTGTCCGCAACATATTTGATGTTGTAGATCCATCTTGAACCTACCATAAATCTGTTTTGAGGCTTTGACACCACCTCCCAGACATAGTTTACCATTATGGATTTATACTCCTTCACCATCATATCTAACCAAACCTGATGCTAAGCTACCTCCTTGAAGCTCGTATGCTCTCCATCCTGAGCTACTAACACCTAATACTTGTCTGGTTGTTTTCACTCCCTTTTACCATTCCTTGGCTCTCCGATGAAGTTCTCTGCATCATGCAGAATCTGATGAAGTTCCCTGCTGGTTCTTCCTCTGTCAATAGGTGCTTTTGTTTACTCCTCTTCCTCATCCTAAGAATCTTCCTGATTTGAGGAAGAATTCTTAACTTCTGTTGGTTGAAGAGGCATGACCAGCGAATCCTCTTTCGACTGCTCCTTGAAAGGCATTTCACGAGATCTTCCAAAAGCTCTATCCTCCATGAACTTTAAATCTCGTGTACTACTACCTTCCTGCTCCCTGGAAGATAGATCTTGTATGCCTTAGCATTCTCACTATATCCTTCTAGATACCCCTTTTCTGCAGTCTAATCCAATTTCTTCCTCTTTTCTTCGGGTATGTGATAATATGCCAAACTCCCAAATATCCTTAGATTGACTTCACGTGGCTTCCCAGTGAAGACTTTCTCTGAAGTAATCTTGCCCAATGCTTGATGAGGAGTCCTATTCTAAACATAGACAATTGTGTTGCATGCTCCTACCCACAAGAATTTTGGCATATCTTGATCATACATCATGGCCCTAGCTGCTTCTACAATAGTCCTATTTTTCCATTCTACCACCCCATTCTTCTTCAGATTGTAGGGAGTTGTCCACTCACTTCTGATGCCCTGCTTAGCACAATAATCAGTGAAGTCCTTATCAACATACTGTCCACCATTATCTAAGCACAAGACTTTTATTTTCTTACGTGTCAGATTCTCCACTAGAGCCTTAAACTCTTTGAATCGACAGAAAACCTCATCCTTGGTTTTCAGTTTTCCTTGAGTGGTCATCAATGAAGGTAAGGAAATACTTGGCACCACTGAGATATTTGATGAATATAGATCTGTAGATATCTGAGTGTATCAATCCTAGTACACTCTTGGCCCTGTGGTTGCTCCTAGGAAATGCAACCTTGGCATACTTTCCTAGAGAACATCCCCTGCATACATCATCTTGTTCTGTACTCAGATCCGTAACTCTTGTTACAATGCTCCTGAGAATTCTCAGAGCTCCATGGTGCAAGTGACCCATCCTTCTGTGCCATAGTTTTTTCAGGTCTTTGTCCTCATGACTGCCTATTAGTGCCATTAGAAATTGTAGTTGTAATCTATACAACTAATTACTTTGGATCCCAATCTACACTTTCTTTTTCCAACTCAAGTGTTTGACATATATCTTTTCCTCAATAAAGTTGACATCATAGACCTTGCTTTGTGTTAGAGCCTAGATTTACCTCAGGCTGGAAAAGGTAGCATCCAGGGCCAACATCAAACCACGCTCAGCCTGGTAGCTAGCCCTACTAGGTCAGGAGAGGGCTCTCTCCGGGTCAATCTCAGCTAATTATGATCACTAAGGGCTTGAGATGACTAATTTAACTACTGATCTTAGGCTAGGTATAGATGTAAAGGAGTTTGATTGAATAAATGATGTGTTTGTGGACCCTAATGGAGAAGAAAATTTTGGATGCAGGGAATGAGGCTCAGTCTTGCAAAGGGCTCAATGGGGAAAGGTAGGCAACTGTATTTGGCACTCTAAATCAAATGAGATGGATGGTTTAGACAGAGGAGGAGTTAAAGAGGGCAAGAGAAGCCATGGATCCTCTCCAAACAATTGAAAACATCAAGAAACTAAAGCAAACTTCAAGTACAACACTGCAATTTCAATGTATTCTACTTACACTCTTGTTTGATTTAGCTGAGAAGAAATAAGAGGGAAAATGACATACATAACACATAAGTAAATTCAAAAGTACATAAGAAATCACTGTACCAAAACAAATGCCACATGGATCCCAAAGAGTGCTGCAAACCCTGGTCTCAATTCCTTAGCCAAAATGGTGATATGAGTGTACAATGAAGCTCCTTGCTTTCGTAAGAGTCCAACCATGCTAATGAATGAAAAACACATAATATACACAAAGAATAGCTCATCCTAGCCTCTAGGGGTCAAGCTCACATGTTTAGGAGCTGATCCAACTGATTCTAAACATGGAACTAGAAATTAGGCAATGGAACAACATGCCTCTAGAAATAAGGGAACTGATTCATTCAGTTTCAAACAACTTTTTAACTGATGAATCTACCTTACCAAGTGGAAATTTAACATATTCACATAATGATACATCATTGTACATGAAATTACATCAAAATTTGACATTAAGAAAGTGAAAAATTCAAACTGGCCAAAGTTGGGCGAAAACAGAGCAATACTTGGTCAAACTGGAAAAATTTTCTCCATGCGCTGCACCTAATTCTCTATGCGTAGTGCCTGTTTGGACCCAATTTTGGAGGTCTTCCTGGAGTCCAAATTGACTCCAAGTATGCTATTTGGAAAGGTCTACCTGTCTACTTTCCAACCCAAGTGGAATTTTTTATTTTTTCCTTCATTTGCCCCTCCAAAATTCAGTTCTCCCAACACTGCTTCCTGTGTCTCAAAATAGGGGCAGTAAGGTCATTTTCTGAGGGTTTTTTACCTTTTTAAGGGCTCAAAACCTGTCCAAATTTCTTGGCCATGGGTAGAAAATCATATTTTTTCATGCCAAATCCAAAAATGCTGAGTTTTTGTGCTTTGGAGACTCCTAGAAAAAGCGAACGCCATGTGGCGCGGCGCATAGGGCAGAAAATCCTGTTTTTTTGTGCCAAAAATTTCAAAAATGCAAAAAGTGCTCCAAATTTTTTGAAATTTGGGTTGCGTCTTTTCCATCAAACATGTTGTTGGGCCAAGGAAGACTCAGCCAATATTTGTAGTCGATCATGCTCCTTTCGCCTCTTTGATGCCTTATTCAATTTTGCCTTTAAACTCCTTATTCTTGCCTTGCAAACTTTGTTCCTCACCATGTAATGAAAAGCCATGTGTCTCAACAAGCTTTTCTGCTTGTTGGCCTTCTCCAACAATATCTCTAAGTGGATATTGACTCTCTCGAGCCAAGACTCCCGATCGGCATTGATCTCTTGCTCAAGTGAAGTGAACTCCACCCTCCTCCTTTGGGCAGCTTGGCGATTCTCCCGAATGTTTTGAAACTCCATGATCACCTGCTGATCTTCAAGCTGCTTATTCCTTTGCTCCAAGTACTTTATAATCCACTTAGCCCTCTCCAAGTTGAGGGACAAGGCCTTGACGTCTGCCTACTGCTCTTGGATGATTTCTTTGAGCTTAGTGGGCCCATATCTGTATCATCATCCTCAATAAGAATAAAGTCCCGCTCACCTGAAGGCCCCTCATCCTGTAATGGCCTCTTGCCTTTGTCCTGAACCTGTGGTGCTGATGACAGAAGCGAGACCCCTTCCATCCTGGATGGAGATAATACTCGCATGGCTGCTGCGAATAACTGCCTAGTGCCTTTCTGATAAGTGATAAACACCGGCATACTGGCGACCTGTGTCTCATGACCCTCATGCTGATAAGAAGGTCCACCTGTCTCATGCAAAGCCTCTGAAGGGCCCTGAGGAGCTCTGAAAAACTCATGAGAGATGAATTCCTCGCAAGTGATGCTCTGTAAGCCAAGCTAACGGATGACCACAATTTCTATGAGAGCAAAATGATATATACTATTGAACTGCTGTTGAGGAGTCTTGTGCTGCAGTAGAGTGGTCATCTTCTCAATATTTTGGCACATGAAGTAAGGGATGTTCATCACCCTTACCTTGGTAAAATGCATCAGCAGCCGGATATGATAAGCATACAAATGGGAGAACCGGCCCTCACAGCTGAAATACTTCATAATCAATTTCATTAAAGGAGCATATGAATCTTTGAGGTACCAAAAAGGAAAAACTCTCTTGAGCTGTCTCAAAAATCCGGGCTTGATGTATGGTTCATAATGCTGCCGGTCAATTTTCTACCTCTTGTTCCATTGCTCTCCAATGTTAGGAATACTGGTTGTTAGTGAAATAGACTCTGGTGTTAATGTGAAAGTGACACCAACTAGAGTGGCTTGACCATCATGTAAATGCAGCACAAATAAACGAGCCAACTCATGATCAAATAGAATTCTAGCAACCTTCTCACAAAATTCATAGCAGGATTGGTGTTGGAAACAAGAGATGGCAAGAGGGCAGGCCTGTAATTCAACAAGAGAGGTTGGTTCTTCTCTAATATGTTTGCCACCTCTATAAGGCCTCCTGGGTGCATGTACCTCTGTAGATGAGTCACTGTGTGTCTCCTCTTCATAATTATATGAAGGATCAGATGCCATCTCTACTAGTGGATAAACTGTTTTGGAGTTTCCTTGATGAAAAATAGGTGATTGTGTGACGTGTTTTGACTTTTGCCACCAAGGGAAACAGTGATATGAGGGACTGTGGAGGGAGAAAATAATGAGGGGTTTAGGGAATAATGGGGTAGGGTTTAGTTAAGGGAACATAAATTAGGAAGTAGTTTGGGAGTTTTTAGTATAGGACTAGGGTTTGGGAATTTGCATGAGGGATTTTGGGAAATGGGATTTGGGATATGGGATTAATGAATTTAGGGGTATGTCAATTTAGGGAATAGGGAAATCAAGGGAAAAATGGGGTAAGGGAGTGGTGAGGTGAGGGGATAACTTGGCAACCAAATAATTAATACAAAACCCTAGCACTCTTTTCTTTGGTAGGGTTTGATTTTCTTATTCAACACCATAAAACAACCACCATCAAACAAGCACCAAAATTGGATGAAAAGTAATGATAGAAGCTCAACCTACTTGTACCAATGACAATCCACGCATTTTGGGCAATTTGGAATGAATGTTGATGTTTTCGGACTTGCTGGCTGTGTGCGTCGTGCACCAAACCCAATGCGTCGTGCCCTCTGTGTGCGCCACGCCCATGCAAACTTGAATAGAGGTTGTGGTTCTATGTGTTGCGCCTAATATGTGCGTCGCGGTACCTGCCCAATGCACCGTGCCTCTGTTTTTTTGCAATTTTCTCCAACTTTTCCTTGCTTGCTCACCAACCCAACTTTGATTTGCTCAAGTTTGTTTTTGCAATGGCAATGAACCTTTCAATTGAAGGGAAGACTTATATACAAGGAGCCTTTAAATTTTTGGTTTGCAAAACCCACTTTTACAATGTTTTGAAAATGAATTTATTTTTAAACTCTGTTTTTGAACTTTTTCACTTCATTTGATCTTGTGATGAACTAAATGACCTGAGCTTTGATTGTTTTGCAGGGGGTTGGAGCTACTGGGGCTAGGGAAAGTGACCAGGGTTACAGATGAAATGATTTACATATGAAGAAAATAAAATTACATGATTTTTGTACAATAAAAGAAAAAATACTCTGTTTTTCCTCAAAACAGAGTTTTGACGAAAGATCTAAACACTTGATGATGAAATTTATTGATGCTGGAACCTCCTCATGTGCCTACTGGGTGTTATTGGACAATTTAAAACACTTTTTGGTGAAACCCTAATGAAACCCTGGACTTAATGACAATGAAACCCTAAGAATGACTCTTGCAAATTTAAAGACAAAAAGGTGACTGAATGTGTTTTTTGATGAATAAACGTGAGCCAGCAGGTAAATGACATGAGGGAAAAGTAGGAGAAACCACTACCGTCAGATGATCCATGCACCTAATGGAATGCAGCTGACCGGGCAGGACACCTAATATGAAATGCAACAAGTGTATTTGATCTCTGATGGAGGGATGAAGGTACTGACACTAACACTTTGTAGTTGTGACACGGAAAGTAAGTTCATCCCCAATCTTGGTACATGTAATACATTTGTGGCACAGAACTGCTCTCCCGCTTTTGTCTGAAAAGCTATGGTACCCTTTCCTACTGGAGTACATTTTGCCTTATTCCCCATGCTGATCTAAAAGTTCATCCTCTCTTCTCGATATTCTAAGAAACACTCCCTGATTCCCTTCATATGCCACAGGGCTCCACTGTCTATATACCATACTTATGATGATGCACCACTAGTCATGCACGCCACTTGTTTTTCCAACTTGGAAGCCAACATAGAGAAATCAAAATCTCTCTCTCTTGTGAAATCTTTTGAAAATCTGTGACAGTCCCCTGAGGTGGATGCCTATACATCGCAGTGATCCAGGTGGATATTGGAGGCCACCTACCAAGTCCATCTGGACCCCCATCATTGTTTCTCTCAGCATTTTTCAGTTTCCTTAATTGTAGTACAACTTACTATTTTTAGCAGCTTTTCGGGTCCTGAACTTCCGGATCCGTTTTGAGGCCCTAAACGATGTTTTTTGGGAACTCTGGGGGCAACATGGGTCCATGGACCGATGTTTCCCTTCCCAAAGTGGTAGTTCTCGGATAGATCTTTCTAACGAGCTATCGTACACGTCAAACGGAGATCATATGCCAAAGTTACGACCCCGGGAAATTGATGTACCAATTTACCCAAACGGGGCCCACAATTTGGCGTTTCATCTTCTAGGGTTAGGTTTTGGATGTGAAGGGTTTTTCATTGTTTCTCAATAATAAATAGGCCTCTGAGCCTCATTTTAACACAGTTCAGAGGCATGTAGCCACACATATCTTCTCAGAGATAAGCTACCATCGCCCTAGCTGGTTTATTTCTTTTTCCAGTTGTAAGCATATTTCAATATTTTCCATTAATGAAATGAAGTATTATTTCCGCTGCATCTTTGTGTATATGGTTATCTCTGTATTTTATTACGTTCCTGTTTAAATCTGGATCAAAAAAGGAAAAAAGACATTTTTGGTAAATTTACTTATGAAAATAAAGGATAGGAGAAAAGGGAGGTGAAAGGTCATAGGTTGCATGTGAGGAGGAAATTGAAGGAAAATAATGGAAAATGAAGAAAATAGAGGCCTAATTGATAAAAAGGCTTTTGAGGATCAGTTTGTAACCTTTTTGCAGTTCAATTTTGGAGCTTTCTCATTATTTTCTCTCTCTCACAGACTCTTAGAAACTTAGAGTTTTATTGGAGCACTCTAGCCTTAGAGCAAGGAAGGAAAAGCAAGCAAAATAAAAGGAAGGAAAGCAAGCATCAAGCAAGGAATAGCAAGATCAAGAAAATTCAACAAGAATACTTGCAGGTAACATATTGCATGTGTGATTTCGTAGCTAGTTTTTACATGCATGGATTTGCATGATGGTGTATGGTTATCTTGGTGTCGGTGGCATGGTTTTGCTGGGTTATGGCAATGGTTTTTAGCCTAGGGTTGCCTTTTTTTGGATAGCCATGGTGTGATGGGATTGTTTTTTTTGTTTTTATCTTTGGAGTTTCTGGATGATTTCAGAATTCGGGGAGTAGGTGGTCTCAGGAAAATCCCAAAGGCCTAAGAATCCCTTGACTAATTTTGGCGGGATACACGGTAAATCCTAAAGATGGAGTTTCGGTTTAAGGAATAGTGATCTGGTGTGGATTGCGGTAGAGCTTGAGAGACTGGTGTCTTCGTTTAGGGCCTAGTGATTTGGTGTGGATTGCAGTAAAGCTTGAGAGACAAGGAGATGGAAATTTCCTCAAAGATAGTGATGGAGTTTGGAGGCATTCCTAGCTTGGTTTGGTTTTGTGATCTCAGTGTTGGTTTTGGTGAGATCACGATTTACTGAAGGTGGAGGTGGTCTAACCTATGGATTCCTTTAGTTGTTTTTGGGTTGGTTTATCCATGAGATCCCACATCCATGCTTGGAATATGGCACGAGACTCATTGGCCAAAAGAAAGATTTGGTTTAGCCATGTATACGGTTGGGTGGTATGTGGAACTCCCTAACCTGGTCGGATTTTCCTATGTTTAATAAAATATAAGTTCGCTTACTTTTTCAATTGTTAATATGCAGATTTAATGGATTTTATCTCATTATTATTTTCATCGTTTAATGTTCTTTATAAGCATGGTTATATGCCCGATTATTGTCATGGTTATTTCATGTATTTACTTGTAATTGAAAGGATAATGGATGCAAGACCTAATTGATGTAAAAATTGTTAAGGGAAGAGGGTAGTGATCCTTCTTGTCGAGTATCATATGAGTTAACATTAATTTATGCTCTGTCTTGTATCCATAGTCATATATATGCAAATTTTAGTCATCATTTCATATCCTCCATCGGGACATTTTCAACCCTCAAAAACCTTCTATCGCACCTTTATTTCCATTATAACTCTTTACAATGGAAATGCTTTGTAAACATGCATAACTCACCCTTTTTCGCCTATCGCAATCAACACTAAGGCATAATGATCACCACTACACTCCGGACTCGACGACATTGTTAACCATAATATATATCGGGTCTAGAGCCCCATCACATATTGCTATCGATGGGGTCCGGGGCTTATATATAAGGCATATTGCTATCTAACAAACCCGACGATGACTATAGACCCAGATGCATAATGTTTAAAGTCCGGCCTTATGGCTGACTATGGGTTTTCCCATATATTCCTGTGTTTTTCGAAAAAGTATTGAGCTCGGGATTTTCAAAGGAAAGGCTTATATGGCAGACCTGATGGGATTACTAATCGTGACACATATATATTTTGGGTCTACCTCCCCAAATTGCAAATCGAAGTTGGAAAAGTCCACGGCATATGCATAAAGCATGATGTGATGTGGCAGACCCGGCGATAATTATATGCTCGGGTGCATGATATTTCAAGTCCAGCCTTATGGCTCGAGCATGGGTTTTCCCATGTTTTCCTGTGTATTGCGATAAAAGGTTATGGTCCTGGTTTTTCAAGGGAAAATCCCATGAGCTGAATAGTCTACTTTTGATGCATTATTAAGTAATCCTTGAGTAAAAATGAATATTATGAGCAAAGGAAATACATGTCACAACGGGTTTGGTGGGTTGATAATCATAGCTGCTTTACGTTGTAAGATTAAATAGAAATTGTGGCTGAATGCAAGGTTGTTTGTGAGCAAGTTTGTAGTATTTCTCATGCGAATTATTTTTGTAGGCGTGTTTGTGTGGACCTGGTAGCAGATAAAGGCGAATTATATCAAGATGACACCTCTACACCACCGGTGTCGATATTGCAAAGGCATTTTCTATAGAAAAGGATATGAACTGCCATAGGGCATAATGGAGGCGCACTCCACGTTAAGAGGAAGCACAACGTCGATAGATCAAGATGTTATTACCTCCAAACAAAACTTCAATCATGCTAGATGGGGAATGATGAGCGCGGTGTTTGTAGTTTCCTTTAGGAAATGATAGGGGATAACTTTTGCTTAATATAGGTGCGAAGAGATGACACACAGTCATTCTCTATTAATCAACATCCATTCATTTCCCCAGAAGAGGAAGCATTGCAATATATATGCCTTCTACATGTCAACAGTGACACCAGTTATTCTACGTCTATGTATTCTGATTTGTATGTTGAAAAGAACAAGGGGGAGGCAAAATGTTAAGGGAAGACCGAGAGTCATTTCTAGCGGCATAAGTATTACCTCCAAATAGGAGAGGATGACTTTTTTTGGGGCAGAATAGCTTTGGATTTATTATGAATAAATAAGACTTTTTGGTCGAGAAAGAGCCTTTTTTTTTAGATTTATTTTCTCTACTTTCATGTGTTTAGAATCAGAGCGTTGTTGTTGGCATAAAGATAAATGTGTTTGCTTTGTGCTTATTGATAACATACAATTCATGGTTATCCCTGGTTATTCGAATATAATTCAATAGCATGCTTAACTCATGAAAGGTTGTTGATTCGAAACTCTGTTAAACATAAATTGCAAGTGTTATTTGTATGGAAAGGAATGTGCATTCCTATATAAGTAATTAGATTGTAATCAAGATTTAACACAACATTTTTCATCTATGAACCAATGATTGATTCATTTGGACTTGGAATCTATATATGATGTTTAATCTCTTTTGTCATGCTCCTGCAGGATATATTATAATAGTTAGGATTAGCATAAGTAGTTAAAATTAGTGTAGATGGGATTTGATACTTATAGGTTAGCTGTTTCTCTTTGTTGATTTAATTGAATTCTTCCTCCAAGAAGCAATCTTTCAACACATATAACAGTTTACGGGGTCCTTTAAAACTCGTCAAAACTAGCCTTTCCAAACGAAAGTAGATCTAATTAGGGTTTGCAATCGGGTTAGTTCCCCTTGTTGGCATAGCGAAAATTCGCCTTGTTAACAAATTGGCTCTAGAAGGAGGGCCTGAACCATCATCCACAGTTTTTTATGATCTCATCTATAGATGTCATGGATTCAAAAAGATTAATGCATAAATTTTAAAGGTCGAAAAGATACTTCCTCCCATTTGGAAAAGCCTCATTTCGAAGAAGAGACACTGTGGGGGTATCCTGTCACTCAAGAACAACCAATCAGAGTACTTACTCGGGCTTAAACTCGTTCCCTCTTTCAGCTCCCCATATTCAACTCTTTACCTCAAACAACTAAAAGAAAGCCAAGGATCTGTTCCATAAACGAAGAGTCCTCTGCTACCCCATCTCTTGAAGATATTGTGCTAAAGTCCTTGCAATGTATCGACACTCCTTGGGAAGAAATTCTTGAGGATCCACTCTCTCAAGGTAATCCCTGGCCTGATTTGGGAAATCCTAATAAAGAGCACCTCGAAGAAACCTTCAACCAAAATCTCCTTATCCATAATATCGCTAATGTTCCTCTTCTAGGTGGGAATCAGCTTCAACTGGGTGGGAAGGAACTCCCATCTCCTGTGGGAGCACTCCCTCCCTAGCTCGCTCAAGATGCCATAGCAGTACCTAGGCAACAAAATCCCTTACCCAAGAATGTAGAAATAGTACTGCCTAAATTTGATACTGAATGGGGAGACACCGCTGATAACCATATTCATTCTTTCTTCCTGGCCGTGTGCATGTTGGGGGTAGCCAACGAAGATATAGTATGTCACCTATTCCCTTTTACTCTAATTGGTGCGGCCTCCACATGGTACTTTAGCTTGAGAACGGGATCAATCACCTCGTGGGCTGCCTTTCAACAGGCCTTTTTAGACAGTATGGCGATGACAAACATTTGCGGCCTTAGTTTTAAAACTATCCCATTTGAAAATGGAAACCAAAGAAAAGTTCAAGGATTTTAACATCTGGTTCAACACTTTGTTCAACAAAATCTTGGCTAATGCTAGAACTACTAAGGAGGTGCTCATTGAATTCTACATCACTTCTCTCCCTATCCCTACTGCAATGTGGGTCAAAAGGAGTAATGAAAAAACCTTATAGGGTGCTATCGATGAAGCAGTAAAAGTTGAGAATGAAATGATCAGTCTCATAGCATGCCATCATACAACCAGAGAAAAGAAAGCCTCTCAAGTATCCAAGAAGAATAATGGGAGTGATAACAAAGGGGCTGAAACCAAAGAAAGGGATACCACAGATGTGGAAGGTTTGCATCAGATCATTAAGAAGTTGACAAACACATTCATCGATATGAAAAGGAATTCTGGAGAGAGTACAAGTGGGAATGGAGGAGATTATAACAACAGAAAACCTTTCAATCCTTTCTATCATAAGAAGACAGAAGGTGGTCATGGTCCACTTGCACTACCTGCTCCACCCAATGAAGGGAATTTAAATATGGAAGAGTTGGCTCTTATCGGATCGCTCCTTAACAATGAAGAACTTATAGTGGAGCTGGAGCTAGAACAAGAAAATGAGGAAGAATACCAAGTAGAAGATCCCTTGGACAAAGGATCTCAAATCAATGTACTATGGGATTTCTATACAAATGAGAACAATGACCATGAAGGAGATAGTACGGCAGAAATACACACTAATGAAATCCACACATGAAGTAAGGGGCCACTTGCAGGCGTGATGAAGCCTATAGACCAGAAAAAGAGAGATGTTCACCCTTTGAAGCCATTCTCTCCCAAAGTTTCTGTTGAGAACGGTAGACCTAGTGGTCAGTCCAAGAATACCCCAGTTGCAAACCATCCAGAGAAAGATAACACATCTCCCATTGCAATGAAGGCGACTCAAAATGGTAAACTCCCACCTAAGAACGACAAAACTGGTATGTTTACTCTGCCTTATCCTGTTTATAACATTGATTACAATATTGTGGATGATCTTAAGAAATCTCGGGCTAATATAACATACTTCAATTTTCTAAAATTAATGCAACAAAGAGTTCTAATCTTGAAATCTATGAATGAGCAGAATTGCAAAACTCCTATCATCCCAAGAAGCCAAACCAAGAAGTCACTCTCTAGACCTACTAGCACCTACATTATAGCCCAAATACCATCAGCTATGGAAGCCACTCTGTCTAAAATAAATCAAAACTCCCAAGATGTCAGTGCAACCATGATAGGGAGGAAATCAAAATCCATGACTCCACCTTTCCTTATCACATTTGAAACCTTTCCTTATCACATTTGAAATCCTTGACATGAACGTACACAATTGCTTGGTAGATTTCTGTGCCTCGTCCATTGTGATGCCTTACGCTGTTGCTAAAAGATTGCATGTGATATCCGAGAAAATTGGGACTCGAATTATGCAATTGGATGGGACAAATGTGAAAGTAATTGGGGAATTGAAAGATGTGTTGATTCGAATGGCTGCTAAACCACAATACACAAAAGTCATTGATATAGTGGTATTCGACATACCCAAGGCATACAAAATGCTACTCAGTGGGGACTGGTCAGCAATACTGAATGGATATTTCTCAACTAATTGGTCCCATCTCTTGCTACCTCAAAAGGGGAAGGGTGATATGCTGAGAGTTGATCGAGAAAGATACATGAAGTATGTGGTGACGGAATTAAATGGCCCTAATGAACCTGTAATGTTTACCAACTCTATCCTTGGGAATTATAGTTTCAATGTTTGTGCCACAGAAACCTGTTTTGGAGAATTCCATGCATAAACAATTGAAGGAACTGTAATAAAAACATAGTTGGAAGCTCTCCCCTGTAGTCCAACTGATGAACCACCTTGTAATATAGTAGATGATAGGACTAATTTCGTAGAAAGCAGTTAAATTGATGTAACATTAGGTTCTATATTTTGGACACTCTATTTTGATGGCTCTAACTGCCTTGACGGTGCAGGTGCTGGGAGCATTCTCATTGACCTGCAAGGGAACCAACATTTGATGGCCAGCTGGTTGGAGTTCGCATGCACCAACAACATGACAGAATATGAAGGCTTGCTGCAGGGCCTGAAAAAAGCCATTGATATGAAGGTAAAAAATATTAAAGTTTTTGGTGACTCACAGATAATTGTGGACTAGGTAAGGAAGAGGATACACTGCAATTCGCCACACCTGGTAAGGTACCAACATGAGGTATGGAGCTTAATTGACAATTTTGATTCTTTTAATATCACATACATACCTTGAGGGCAAAACCAAGATGCCGATCTAATGGCTAGTATGACTGCATAACTTTTGCCTGATGTTAGATTAAAGAAGAATAAATGTTATGTTGAATTGATTTTAAGACCATCTGTGCCTGATAACATCTCAAATTGGCAAGTGTTCGAAGATGACAAGAAAATCCTTGAGTTCTTGCACTACGAGAAGACATTCAAGAATGTAGTCATTGATGAAAAGGAGCATGATAGGCTTATGAATGAGAGGGAAGATGAGGAAAAGGATCAGTCCAAGATGATTCCCAAGTCAGTTGTCAAGATGGAGCACTTGTATGGCCTGCATGGTAAATTCAAGAAGCCGACCAACTGCAAAAAGCATAGCTCATCCATGAAGTATGAATTAGTCAACCTTGGAACCAAAGAAGACCCAAAAAATGTCAATTTGGGCTTGGGGTGCTCTCCACAAGAGAAGGTTGCATTTGTTAAGCTGTTTAAAGAGTACAAGGACATCTTTGCATAGACATATGGCGACTTAAAACCCTTTGATACTAGCATTATGCAGCATGTAATTCCTGTGGAAAAAGAGGCTAAGCCCTACCAACAAAAGCTTCACAAGATGCATCCCAGCGTAGAACCGTTGGTGAAGAAAGAATTAAACAAAATACTGGATGCTAAAATCATTTTTCCGGTCAGCCACACCCATTGGGTATCCAATATCATGCCAGTAAGAAAGAAAAATGGAGACATCAGGCTATGTATCAATTTCAGAAACCTGAACAAAGCATCGCAAAAGGATAACTATCCTGTCCCTTCTATGGAACACATTCTTTAATGTGTTTCTGCGTCTGAAATGTTGTCCCTATTAGATGGGTTTTCAGGATATAACCAAGTGTTGGTGTCTAATGGGGACCAACTTAAGACAACCTTCAACAGTAAATGGGGCACTTACGCATATCGTAAAATTCCTTTTGGACTTATTAATGTGGGCGCCACATTCCAGAGAGCTATGGACATAGCTTTCCGAGGGTTGATTAACAGATCAGTAGTGGTTTACATGGATGATATCACCGTGTATTCAGATCACAAAAGGGATCATATTTATCACCTGAAACATATTTTTGAGAGATGCTGAAGATACAGAATATCGTTGAATCCCAAGAGGAGCATATTCATAGTTACAGAAGGGAAACTAATGGGTCATATCCCCTCTAAAGAAGGGATTGTTATTGATCCTGAAAGAATAGAGACCATCATGAGAATAAAACCCCCTGCAAATAAAAGGGAAATGCAATATTTCTTCGAGAAGATCAATTTTGTTAGGAAATTTGTCTTAGGTTTCGTAGAAATAGTGCGTCCCATGCAGCTAATGATGAAGAAAGACGTTGTGTATAGATGGAGCGATGAAGCTAAGAAATAGTTTTAGCGAATTAAGGAGGCCATCATAGAAGCTTCTACGTTGGTCAACCCCAATTTCGATAAGGAATTCTTATTGTACACTTTCATCTCTGATGTTTCATATGCCGCAATCCTCACCCAAAAAAATGATGATGACAATGAAGTCCCTATCTCTTATATGAGCTGTAATCTTTAGGGAGCAGAACTGAACTACCCTGACGTGGAGAAACAAGGCTTTGCAGTTTTTAAAGCCATAAAACACTTCCGCCCTTATTTGTTAAAGGCTAGGAGTAAAGTAATCATTTCCCATCATGCCGTAAGAGCCCTCTTCATGTAGAAATAAATGGGTGAACAGAGAGGGAATTGGATAACCGCACTTCAAGAATTCGACCTCGAGATTAAGCCGGCGAAGATAATTTGAGGGTAGGGATTGTGTAGTCTAGCAGCAAAAGCCTTGGTAGATAAAGAAGGGGCATATGAAGAACCAGAAGCACAGAACATGCAAAATGTACAAGTAGAATTCAGGGAGGAGCCCGTGTGGATTAACGAGATGCTAATGTATGAGTGCGAAACGTCAGAAGCCCTTTTTGATCCGGAGTCGTGGTATTATGACATACTCTTTTATCTAACATGGGAAGCATGTCCTAAACACATGGATGCATCACAAAGGAGAGCACTTAGATTGAAATCAAATCAGTATCACTTGGCCAATGACACATTATACATAAAAAATTATGATGGAATCTGGCTAAAGTGTTTGGAAAAGGATGATGCTAATCATGTCTTGAAGGAAATGCACGACGACCCAACAGGTGGTCAGTGTGGTGGAGAGACCACTTCTCACAAAATATTAAGAGCTGGATATTATTGGCCCACAGTGTTCAGAGACTCGCATGCCTACGCTTGGAAATGCAAGGTATGTCAAACTATTGTAGGACAAGAAAGAAATCCAACTATTCCCCTCAGGCCCGTTATGATTTACAGCCTGTTCCAACAATGGGGCCTAGATGTCATAGGTGAGATCACTCCAAACTCTTCACAACAACATAAGTATATACTCACAGTGACTGACTACTTCACCAGATGGACTGAAGCCATCCTGCTTCGGAAGGTAAATGAAGATGAGGTAATATCATTTATTGTGAAATTCATTATCAACAGGTTTGGCATCCCTGACGCTCTCATATTTGACAATGCTTCTTACTTCTCATCACTGAAATTGACTGAATTTTCTATTGATAAATCAATTCACATAAGGTATGAATCAAGCTATTACCCCCAGGGAAATGGAGTTGCAGAGTCCTCAAATAGAAACCTCATCTGCATAATCCATAAATCTATCGCCAACAACTAGAGGAATTGGCACAATGCTCTAACAAATGCCCTTTGGGCCGATAGAGTCACCCCAAAAGTGGCATTATGAAATTCCCCATACTTCCTTGTCTATGGACAGGAAACCATCTTGCCTCCCAACATTACCCTTCCCTCCTTACAGCTCTCCCAAGCTTCAAGGGGTACCCCTTCAGCCTTACTTGAAGAAAGGATCAACCAACTGGTGAGGTTGGAGGAATTGAAAGATAAAGCCAGAAATAAATTCAGAAATCACCAAATGATTGTGAAGAGATGGTTTGATCGCCATATGGTAGGAGATAAAGATTACCAGGGAGGAGAGCTGGTCCTGAAATGGGACAAGTTGAATGAGCCAAAAGGTAAAAACATGAAATTCCAACACTTATGGCTGGGCTTGTTCCAAATTGAGGAGAAAATTGGTCAGGGGACTTACAGATTGAAAACTTTACAGGGAGACACTGAAAAACTCCCTGTTAATGGCCAACATCTTAAGAGATATTTCTAGTCACCACCACATGGTGGTTACTTCCTGGGTAGGTTAGGATTCATTTTTATTTTTTCTGTTAAATTAGTTATCTTTTTCATCCCTTCCGTTCATGTTATTTCCCCATAGAGTTTACTTTCCTTTGAATTTCAGTTCTTTTGAACCAACGAATTTCAGTCCTCCACTCTCATTTTCACGTCTATAACTTTCTTCAAATTTCCATTATTCGTCACCTTCAGCTTTGGCCTCCCTCATTAACCTGCTAATGAGTCTACCAATCCTAAATTAATCGTTTCCTTGCAAATTAAACAAACTTTCAAGGAGCTACGAGAAATTTAAAATAAACTGTGGAATTCAAATTGAAGCCACTCATTACATCTGTTGGGAACTAGGTAAGATTTTTTGATAACCTGGATACCTGGAGCATGTAGGGGCATCTTTTTAAAACAAAAAAATGTGTAACTACTGCTGGACTAGCATGGAGGAACGCTGCATTTTAAATAAATCCTACACAGACCTAACCTATGCTTGCCTGTAAGGTTTGCATTTATTCTCCATTGGTCCCATCCATGACACTAAGTTTTCCAATACTTGTCATCTACAAGTAAACCTCCTTTCATGGGCTAAACTCACTGTCATATACCCCGTGGAAAATCTAATTCTGCTCTAGTCCTTGTGCCTGAAACTGGAAGGACTTATTTAAAAGAAAATGAAATTTTGAGTCCTTGTGCCAATCTGGAAGGACAGGTTGTTTGGGAAGCTGGTTGGAGTAGTGATTGTTGCTGGGCATAGAGTACCAGTTGACACAGCAAGCCCAACCTTGCTTAAGCAGTATAAAAATATGGCATGATCCATGAGTGCGCCCCATTAAATCATATGAAAATATAGCACTGAAATTATTATATAAAGTGCAGATAAACATATCTACATCAAGTGTGATGAGTGATAAAGAGCTGAGGTACACACCTAAATAGGTATTGACAGACCAGTGATGGCCCCGAAAGGACTTTTGAAAGTAGAAAATAGGTAAAGGAGGGTCAATTAATCCCATAATACTACCATTGGAGAACTCATGTCAAAGCCTTATCAACAAGTAGAAGCAATTTGTCTTTATCCCAACTATAGCAATTAATGTTGAAGTGGAACCCATGCCTATCCATCTATACAGTTTTCATTTCAAGTTTATCTTAACACCCTGATGTTCTATGGATCCAAGGTTTATTTGGAAATAGAAATAACTGGTTCGCCCAACGGTTCACCATTTGTTGTGGCCACAACCACCACCCTATTAAAACCCATCTTGGTAGCAATTTTGAATGGGTCCCCTAAAAGTCAATCTTTCATCTATAACCCTTTCTAGCCCTTCATTCATATCCTCCATCAGGACGTTTTCAACCCTCAAAAACCTTCCATCGCACCTTTATTTCCATTATAACTCTTTACAATGGAAATGCTTCGCAACCATGCATAACTCACCCTTTTTTGCCTATCGCAATCAACACTAAGGCATAATGTTCACCACTATACTCCAGACCCGACGACATTATTAACTATATATATATATATATATTATATATATATATTATATATATATATTAATATATTAAATATATATATATATATTATTATATAATCTATATATATATATATATATTATATATATATATATATATATATTATTATATATATATATATATATATAGTATATATATATATATATATATATATATTATATATATAGATATAGATATATATATATAATATATATTATATAAATATATATATATATATATTATATATATAGGGTCAGGAGCCCCATTGCATAATGCAATCGGCCAGGTCCAAGGCTATATATACAAGGTACAACACTGTCTATTGGACTTGATGACTTTATTAACCACAATATATATATTTCAGGTCTGGAGCACCATCGCATATTGCAATTGGTGGGGTCTGGGGCTTATATATAAGGCATACCGCTATCTACCATACTTGACGATGAATGTAGGATGCATAATGTTTAAAGTCGGGCCTTATGGTCAGCTGCGGGTTTTCCCGTATATTCCTGTTTTTTCGAAAAAGTATTGAGGTCAGGATTTTCAAAGGAAAGGCTTATATAGTGAACCTGATGGGGTTACTAACAGTGACACATATATATTTTGGGTCTACCTCCCCCAACCGCAAATCGCAATCGGCAAAGTCCATGGCATGTGCATAAAGCATGATGTGATGTGGCGGACCCGACAATAATCATACACTCGAGCGCATGATATTTCAAGTCCGGCCTTATGGCTCGGCTGCGGGTTTTCCCGTATTTTCTTGTGTATTGTGATAAAAGGCTGTGATCTAGGTTTTTCAAGGGAAAATCCCATGAGCTGAATAGTCCACTTTTGATGCATTAATTAAGTAATCCTTGAGTAGAAATGAATATTATGGGCAAAGGAAATACATGTCACAGTGGGTACAGTGGGTTGATAATCATAGCT
Organism: Pinus taeda; assembly: GCA_000404065.3. NCBI lineage: Eukaryota > Viridiplantae > Streptophyta > Pinopsida > Pinales > Pinaceae > Pinus > Pinus taeda. Next base: position 49,548 of record APFE030656948.1, read on the forward strand.
GCTCTGTGTCATAAAATCAGAAAGAAGTTGTGGATAAATGCAAGGTTGTTTGTGAGCATGTTTGTCATATTTCTCATGCAAATTATTTCTTCAGGCGAGTTCGAGTGGACCTAGTAGCGGATAAAGACGAATTATATCAAGATGACAACTCTGCACCACCGATCTCGATATTGCAAAGGTATGTTCTGCAGAAAAGGATATGAACCGCCATAGGGCATAATGGAGGCACACTCCACGTCAAGAGGAAGCACAACGTCAATACATCAAGATGTTATTACCTCCAAACAAACCTTCAATCATGCCAGATGGGGAATTATGAGCACGGTGTCTGCAATTTCCTTCAGGAAATGATAGGGGATAATGTCTACTTAATATAGGTGCAAAGAGATGACACACAGTCATTCTCTATTAATCAACATTCGTTCATTTCCCCAGAAGAGTAAGCATTGCAACATATATGCCTTCTATGTGTCAGCAGTGACACTGACTATTCTACCTCTATGTATTCTGATTTGTATGCTGAAAAGAACAAGGGGGAGGCAAAAAGCTAAGGGAAGACCAAGAGTCATTTCCAGTAGCATAAGTATTACCTCCGGATAAGAGAGGACGAATTTTTTTGGGTAGAACAACTTTGGATTTATTGTGAATAAAGAAGACTGTTTGGTCAAGAAAGAGCATTTTGTTTCATATTTATTTTCTCTTCTTTCATGTGTTTAGAATCAGAGTGTTGTTGCTGGCATAAAGATAAATGTGTTTTTCTTTGCGCATATTGATAACAAACAGTTCATGGTTATCCCTGGTTATTCGAATATAATTCAATAGCATGCTTAACTCATGAAAGGTTGTTGATTCGAAACTCTGTTAAACATCAACTACAAGTGTTATTTGTATGGAAAGGAATGTGCATTCCTATATAAGTAATTAGATTGCAATCAAGATTTAACACAACCTTTTTCATCTATGAATGAGTGATTGATTCATTTGGACTTGGAATCTATATATGATGTTCAATCTCTTTTGTTGTACTCTTGCATCATAGATTAGAATAGTTAGGATTAGCATAAGTAGTTAAAATTAGTGTAGATAGGATTTGATACTTATAGGTTAGTTGTTTTCTTTGTTGATTTAATTGAAGTCTTCCTCCAAGAAGCAATCTTTCAACACATATAAAATTTTACAGGGTCCTTTAAAACCCATTGGAACTGGCCTTTCCAAACAAAAGTAGATCTAATTGGGGTCTGCAATCGGGTTAGTTTCCCTTGTTGGCATAGCGAAAATTTGCCTTGTCAACAGTACGCTGGTTGGCTTTGATAAAAGTGTGTATACACGCTGGTTCAACACATCTAAGTAGCGTAGTTCAACACATCTAAGTAGCGTATACATTATGAAATATGATATTTGAAGTTGTAGTTGCATCTAGCTGTTGTTGCAGAATTTTGGGTTTTGTTTTGTGTTCTAGTGACTGTGTTTTGATGACAGTATTCTAAATGTTTAGATTGGTTGATTGTGATTTGCTTCAGTGATGATGAGCCTTTAGTGATTTAGTTGTGGGTGTTTCAAAGGTTGATGATTGAGTTTAAATGATTGGTTAATGCAGATGTATTTGATGGTTGTATGGCAATGGTGATTTATTTTGAGCTTCAAATGTTGGTGATGGGTCCAGTATGAAAATTAGATGAAACATGGCCTTCAAATTGTGGTGTTGTGTTCTAGGAGTATCTAGTCTGAATATTTATGAAATGTGGTCCCTGGGGGAAGAAAGAAGGTCGTAGCCTTCTATAGGTCAGCACCTACATACTAGTAAACATATCGGTTAGTACAAGAGCTAGGGGTTTGTAGCTCCCTTCTAGTAGAAGCTGGAGAATGGGAGAAGATTGTAATCTTCTACAGGTAGAAGCCTACGTAGTGGTATGAGTTTGCACCAGTACAATGTTTTAAACATAATTTCTTATTATTAAAAAGAAGACAGAGATGACAACAGCAGGTGGTTTTCACCCACATTGGGTTTCCACCTTTAATCCTAGTGTTCATGTGTGTTGCTTATGTGTGATGGTTCATTCCATTATTAACTACACATGGTTACTATTAAATGTTTAATAAAGTATTGATGCATAGATTAAAGATCAACATATGATAAATTAACTAAATCATAAGTTCACTAGATATATGTTGGTTGCCTTAATAACAGTTGCGTGCACACATGATTTCCCTTCACTGAAGTAGCGTATATAAAGCTGATTATGGAAATGAAAAAGTTATTGATTTACAAATACTGATTCACAACCCCCCCCCACCCCCCCCAAGTATTATTTCCAAACAATTGTATCAGAGCAAGTCCTTGCGTAGAAGCTTGATCGCTTGAAGGAGATCTGTAGAACAATGGGAAATAAGCTAAAGAAGAAAGTGTTGCAGAGGAAGAAGACATCTCAAAGGAACTATGACAGTTGGAGAGTCGATTGGGGATTATGTGGAAGCAAATATTTAGATTTAGAATCACCTCAGAATGAAGATGAACAAGAAAAAGAACTATCAGGTATCAATTTGTTATCCTCTGGTGATACATTTCTCTGTTCATTTGAAGATGATGAAAGTGACAGTGAAACAAATGAATTTTCTCTTATGAGTGAGAGAGAAATATATCAAACAGCGACAGAATTTAAAAGGCTCACAGACAAAATTAGAGATCAACAAGATCTATTGGACAAAAGGGAGTGTGCCTTCAAAGAAGAAGCTACCAAACTAAAAGCTCAACTAGAGGAAGGAAATAAAGTAGGGAAGCAATTCAAGGAAAAGGAAGATCAATGTCAAAAGATGCAGGATGAAGTGACATCATTAAGAAATGAAGTAAATAAAAGTAGCGCAACAATCAAGGAACTTAGAGATAGATCCAGTTACTATGAAAGTCTTGAAGCTAAGATTCTCTTTCTAAAAGAAGATCTTGAAAAATAAAATAAGCAGAATGAAGAACTACTCCAAGCTCTTGAAGAACAAGAAAATGAAGTTCTTGAATTAATGCACTAGATGGAGGAAGGAAGAAAAGCTGAAGAAATCATGAAGAAACAGTATCTTGAAAAGGAAGAGCAATATCAGGTTGAGGTAAATATCCTAAAAGGTAAATTAGAAGAAAAGGATAAGATTTTACAATTTCAAGATAGTACTAATATTTTGGATGATATTCTTAGTGGACAAAGGTCTCCTGCCATCAAAATTGGTCTTGATTTTCATGAATTTGTTGAAGGTGAATCTAGCTCACAAAGTGAGGCAAGGAACGCTAATGCAAAATTTGAAATGCTCAACAAGGAGATGAGAGGCCAATCCCATCAACAACCAAGGAAAGAAATACTTCAAAGAAAATCTTTTACTCCTATGGAAGTGATAGTCGGTTATTTCCTCAAATGAATAATGTTGAATTTTTTATATGTCATAATCTTGGACATGTTGTAGAAAGATGCAGAAGTAGAATGGTTCAAGATCATCACACAGAAAGACCATTAGCTTCCAGGTACTTAAAGGGATATTGTTTTTCTTGCAATATGTTTGGTCACAAAGCCATTGACTGCTATAGAAGAAATATGAAACATGTAAGATGTTATGCATGTAACAAGTTTGTACATATAGCAAAGGAATGCAGGAGAAAATTTCGGGCACCATACCAAAAGGAGAAAACATCATCACACTCAAAGATATGGAAGAAGAAGGAAGTACAGCTAGAAAAATGTGGCATGGCACAGTGTACAGACATAATAGGCTCAGGGGGAGCTGAAAGTGTGAAACTTCAATATTCTAAATAACATACACAAGCTTCGTGAAGACAAGTCACGTATATATGCGAGTTAGAAGCTGCACAATCACATATATGTGGTTTAAGGAAAAGTGTAGTGGGACAGACTTATAAAAACTGATTTGATATGATTCAGACAATTATTAGTTATCTTATCCGTTGTGATGATAGATGAATACAATCTGTGGATGCTATTTAGAATTGTTTTGATCCTCACAAGTTGTTGATAACTTGATGTATATCTGATTGATGATGATGCCCCAATACTTCTTACTGATACATGCAATGATCAGATCTGACAATGAACAGGTGGAACAGGTTTAGGGGGAGAACATGCTATGCTTCTAATAAAGCATTGTTAGCATTATGTTTAGAAGTCTTTGGTACCTAATCAATGATGATGATGCTTATATGGCTAAATGATACATCTTGCTATGTTACGGTTATGAGTTGCCCATGATAAAATCTCAGGTGATACTTGGGATCGCATAGTTGGTATTCAGATCAGATTTATGGATGATTTTGAATGACTTTTTGATGATGCATATAGTACATATATGTTTCTTACATGGTGATATCCATAAGGACAAGGAGAACTACAAATCTTGAGTACACAACTTCATTATTTGATGATGAGCCACTTATTTCTTTTATGCTACTGTCATCATGCCTTCAAAGATGCATAAAGTTCATATGGTGCAGTTATGATGTAGGATTCCTATAGTTCTTGGCTCTCACATGGTTGAGGATTATTATTGTTGATGATATCAAGAAATCTTGACAAATGACCATGAGCTCATGGTTTGCTAGATACATATTGCTATCTCTTTGACAGATATACAGTATGCCGGGTACATGGATATTCGAAGACATGGCTTACTTAGACACATAATTATGTTGAGTTCTTACCTTATGATGATAGGTTGATACTCACATATGTTGATTATCATGGTTGATGCTTATCAGATGTGGGATGTTCCCTAGTGATGATACATGCTTGATATATTAAGCGTTCTTGTGAAAGATCATAATGTGATGACTATGGTGTTTTCACATATGATATGATGTGAATGATTTTGTGTTACTGCTTGCAGATATGACATATGCTTAGTTGATTCATGGAAGGTTATGATAAGGTTCTTTCTACTAAGGGAACGAAGCAAGTTGATCTTGATGAGATCAAGAGGATGATTTGATATCTATATACGGCATACTTAGTCACAGGTTGATGATATTTACACTGTCATGTCTGGGGAACTAATGATGGACATATACAAGTTGCTGGCCTGGATGGTGTTGACAGATGCTTATGGTGCAGATCATACATGGTGTATGATAGTTGTTGATGACTATCAAAGTCTTGTTTAGATATTTTGTTATGAAACTAGCTCAAGAAAAGATAGAAAAGATAGATCAATGCCTTAGAATTCAGCCTCTTTGAGGGGGAAACCTCCTTTACATTACATAAATGAACAATTCTTGGATGATACAAATGAAAAGACCTCCTTTCTATATATAGGAGTCTAAGGGGTCATAACATAATCAGAGCCTACATAACAATAATAATGTAAGGGCACAATAATAACAATAGTGGGCTTCTATGGGGCACAATAGTAACAAATATGGGCACTACATGGGTACGTCAATATAATAATTGGGTTGTACTAATAACAATAAGGGGTTACACTAGTAGTATAGGGGCCTAACATGCCCCTTTCCTTCAAAAATAATTGTCCTCAATGCTTGAGTAGTTCTTGATGCTTCTGTATAAAATTCTTGTCCTCCCATGTGGAATCTTCAGCGGGTAAGTTCTTCCACTTGATGATATACTCTGAAATTGATCGATTTCGTAGCTGTCGGGTTCTTGTTTATGTGACTGCTCCAGGTTCTAATATGATTTTTCTTTCCTCTTCAATTTTTGGCAATATTGTTTGAATTGGGATATTTTGCAACTTTTGAATAAGCGACCATACTTCTTCGTCCTTCTCCCATTCATCCCTTGCTTCGTTTATCCAATATGATGGGATAATAGAAATAGCACAAAACAATGCTTCCACATCCTCATCCTTGAAGAGTCTTCCCATTCGGTAAGGTCACCATTTTTTAAGTGCATGTAGTATTGCAAATATTTCCATCTCATAAATAGCTTGCTTGAGATGTAGCAGTAAAAATACCCAATCACCTACATCAAAACAGTTTTCACTACGATGTTGATCTACCTGTTGTTTCATTTGATTTTGCACCAAAGTGGCGTTATCCTTTAAAAGTTGGAGAAATTTTTGTTGATGCTCGATGTGATCTTCCACTGCTTGAACCTTTTTTCTTCTTCATATGTCCTTCTATCTCTAGAGTTTGAGGAGTGGTAATTTCTTCCAATCCTTTACAAGATATGGTCAGATTCATTTCATGATGCTCGATGTGATCTTTCACTTCTTGAACATTTTTCTTCTTGATATGTCCTTCTATCTTGATAGTTTGAGGACTGGTAATTTCGACCAATGAATTACAAGATATGGTTGGATTGATTTCTTCTTTCTCAATGTGATCTTTCACTT
>APFE030656948.1:56832-108617 GCA_000404065.3 Pinus taeda
AATTGTAACAAAGCCCTTTTTCTCTTTTTTCTTCCAATTGTTGTGGTGTAACCCTTGTAGGTTGTGGAAGGCTAGGAGAAACAACACTTCCATCTTTATAGTTGTGAGAGGTATTCTTCTTGGTTTTTATCATTTTGCTTTCCACTATGTCACAAAGCCCTTTTACTCTATCAAATTGTTGTGGTGTTTCTCTAAAGAAGGTGTTTCTCTTTGCATCCTCATAATGTGCTATCATTTCCTCCGTGAAAATTGACCATGTAACAAGTTGTTTACGAGAACAAAGCCCTTCATACCATAAAAAATGATCTGGTTCTAAATATGAAGATGCAATACATACCTTTTGCAACAGTGGTACACCATGTAGATCAAAATATTGCTCCATCTGAAGTATCCAATTTACCGAATCCTTGCCATCAAACTTCCTCATTTTGTTTTTTCTTGATTTTAGGAGCTCGATCTTGAAACGACTGTAACTCTGTACTTTTGGATCTTTAAGTTCTGAAATTGCAACCTGCAGTAGCCCGCCGTGTCCTCTTTCCAATGCCACTAGTCTGATCCAAATTGGATTCTCCAAGAAAGAGTTATGCAAAATCTCCCACAGTGACTTTCTTATAGAATAGTACAGTAGAGCTAATTTGTATGACATTCCACGAGTCACTGTTTCAACCTTTGGCTCTAAAAAAATACATAAAAGAAACCACAGTCTGTCCTCTTTCTGTGCCTTATTTCAAAATTTCAATTCGATGCTCAGAAGGAAAGTTATGACGATTTTCCCTAGGTCACATGTTTGGAATGTAATTCAAGATTCAGCAAGAAGACCAACTTCCTCAGATCATATCTTCGTACATATAGCGCGAAAAGTTCTGAAGTTTAGACCCAAGATTCAGCGCAATTTCTTCTCAAATGGGTTTTTTTTTTTAGCTTCTGAAACGTCGCAGAAAAAAATTTATAGCGAAAATGCGACGATGACCTGTTTGGAGCGGCAAAACCCTAGAATCCAAAGCTCTGATACCAAATGTTATGAAACCAGCTCAAGAAAAGATAGAAAAGATAGATCAACGCCTTAGAATTCAGCCTCTTCGAGGGGGCAACCTCCTTTACATTACATAAATGAACAATTCTTGGATGATACAAAATGAAAGACCTCCTTTCTATATATAGGAGTCTAAGGGGTCATAACATAATCAGAGCCGACATAACAATAATAATGTAAGGGCACAATAATAACGATAGTGGGCTTCTATGGGGAACAATAGTAACAATATGGGCACTACGTGGGTACATCAATATAATAAGTGGGTTGTACTAATAACAATAAGGGGTTACACTAGCAGTATAGGGGCCTAACATATTTGGTCTCTGTTATAAATGTCATGTATATCATTCGATGTAAATGTCATATAAAGACCCATGATGTAATAATTTGTCTTTGTCTGTCATAGTCTTTTGATGAGTCCTTTTTGGTCATATGATGTAATTTGTATCCCCACTTTTCATGGGATGGATGATGTAATTTCTATCATGTATAAACAATTGGTATATCCCCACTTGGTTGGGAGGATGAGTCAAATTTGGTATATCCCCACTTGGTCAGGAGATTGATGTATGTATGAGTCATTGGTGATAGGAAGGTCAAACTCACATAGTCTAGTGATAGAGTCATGTTATTCTTTTGGAAAATATTTTCAGACTCTACATATGCTCAGGGGGAGCATGGATGATATAGTGCATCTTAGCATGTACAAAAGGGGAGTTTAATTAGAAAATTCATCATGTGGTTAAGGGGAGCATGATCAATGTTTATATTCAAAGGGGGAGAATATCTTGGTCCATCCTTTTCCTTTGATGTCAAAGGGGGAGATTATTTTGGTGTTGCTTGTTATCTCTAACAGTTTCTATAGCTTGTGGTAATCAACACCAACATGGTTGCCATCAAGTCCAAAGGGGGAGATTGTTGGCATTATGATGCATGTGTTTTACTTGATGGCAACCCACTTGTAGTATAACAAGTCACTTGTATAGGGTAACTAGATGAATATATAGAAGAGATATCAGATGTGACAGAATGCATGACAGTTGTGTTTATAAATGTGACAAAATTCAGGACAGTTCAAAGGAATCAGTTCAAAATACAGTAGGTTAACAACAAAGGATTACAGATCAGAATCCAAAGAATGAAGAAAGAGAGGTATATGCAGGTTCACCTTGTCCAAGCTGCATATACACGCAGGTTTACTAAACAAAAGGATTGTATATGTACACATGAACTTTCACAGAAGGAAAAGCGCGTACATGTTGGAAAACTAAGTTTTTGGTCAGAGGTATTTGGTCCAAGGAACTTTGATCAAAGGTAATGGTCCAAGGTATTTAGTCTGAGGTATTAACCCTAGGTATTTGGTCCAAGGTATTGGTCCTAAGTGGTTTTGGTCCATGGTATTGAGAAAGGCCTAAAACTAAATAAGGAGGAGAAGATCATTAGGCCGCAAGAATTGAATATCTAATGAAGTGTGACATCTAGTATGCAGGTTATCGGCTTATGGTGCTTTGCTTGATTGGAACCAAGGATGAACCTTAGTGGTCAATGAGGGATAAGATCTAATGATGGATTGAGATCTTAAGGATTGAAATGAATTATCATTATGTGGTTTGATCATGTATAGTCTAGAGTTGAATATTGATGCATGTGTTATTCTGTAAATGTTATGATCTAGGTATAACTTAAGTCTGGAATAGCTGCAAAATTATGAATAATATTTGCAGATATGTACATTGGTTGGCTTTGATAAATGCATGTATACACGTTGGTTCAACACATCTAAGTAGCGTATACATTATGAAATATGATATTTGAAGTTGCAGTTGGATCTGGCTGTTGTTGCAGAATTCTGGGTTCAGCTCTATGTTTTGGTGACTGTGTTTTGATGACAGTATTCTGAATGTTCAGATTGGTTGATTGTGATTTGCTTCAGTGATGATGGACCTTCTTTGATTCAGTTGTGGGTGATTCAGAGATTGATGATTGAGTCTCAATGATTGGTTAATGCAGATGTATTTGATGGTTGTATGGTAGTGGTGATTATTTTGAGCTTCAAATGTTGGTGATGGGTCCAGTATGAAAATTAGATTAAATGTGGCCTTCAGATTGTGGTGTTGGTCCCTGGAGGAAGAAAGAAGGTCGTAGCCTTCTATAGGTTAGCACCTACGTACTAGTAAACATATCAGATAGTACAAGAGCTAGGGGGTTGTAGCTCCCTTTCAGTAGAGGCTGGATAACGAGAGAAGATTGTAATCTTCTACAGGTAGAAGCCTGCGTACTGGTATGAGTTTGCACCAGTACAATGTTGTAAACATATTTTATTATTATTAAAAAGAAGACAGAGATGACAACAACAGGTGATTTTCACCCACATTGGGTTTCCACCTTCAATCTTGGTGTTCATGTGTGTTGCTTATGTGTGATGATTCATTCTGTTATTAACTGCACATGGTTACTGTTTAATGTTTAATAAAGTACTAATGCACAGATTAAAGATCAACATATGATGAATTAACTAAATCATAAGTTCACTAGATATACATTGGTTTCCTTAATAACAGTTGCATGCACACACGAGTTCCCTTCACTAAAGTAGTGTATATAAATCTGATTATGGAAATGAAAAAGTTATTGATTTACAAATACTGATTCACACCCCCCTCCCTCTCAATATTATTTCCAACAATATTGTTTCATTACTTCAAAACATTATAATTGTGTTGCCAAAGCACTACAGGTGAATTCACCAACTATGAAGACTTGACCATCAATCTATATGTGTGTGTCTCATGGGGGATATTGGCTTTAAAGGATCACTAGATTGGTTCTCTTCTCTCTTTCTCTGCATTTTTCACTCTAGTGTTATTTTTCTCCTCTTTCTTCAATTCTTGCTTTTTACCATCAATATTGAATTCCTCTTCTGAAAACAAAAGAAGTAACAATGCAAAGTATAAGACATAAAATACAATGAACACTGGAATATAAACTAAAGTAAACTATAAAGGATTTATATGACATATACCTAACATTAGTAATGTCAATGTCATATTTCCTGAGAAAAGCAAGAAACTCAAACAAGTTTTCTTTAGTTGGGCAATAGTGGCCACTATGTGGCCAAATGACCTGTATAAACAAAGCAAATAAATGTCCCCATAGAAAATAATATCTTAGTAACTTAGTATTAAACCTTTAGGAAAATTTAAGGCACAATAATATGAGGTGTAGATAAAAATCTTAGGTTGTAGATAACTCGTGAAAACAAATAATATGAGGTGTGATGATTAATCCTTGTCGTTTTATTCTCAATAGAATTTCATTCTCTAACGCATCATGTGCTCAAATAAAAACATGAAATTAAACGTTTCTAATAGTCATGAAAATATTTTAACACAAAACAACTAAAAGGATTTCAATCAACATCGTGTAATACAAATTTTGCATTCAAGCTTTGGATGTTGTTTAAATGAACATGATACCAAATATTTTCAATTTCATAGTTAAGAAAAAAACAAAATCAAAGGAAACATTCAAAATACAATCAACAATAAAGAGAGGATATCATAAAACAAAATCAAAGGAAATGTTCAAAATACAATCAACAATAAAGAGAGGATATCATAAAATGGAAATTACAATTATAAAAAAAATTACCTTTCCACTAGTGTATGGAATTCATATAACATTTATTTTCCCAAAATAACCATGGGTTGAAAGAATCACAACATTAAAACCCATAAGAATCCCTACTAGAAACATTTCCAAAGTTGATGCATCATGTGCCTGAAGGATCTCCAACAACAAATGAATCATATCCAAGACTTGTTATACATGGTCTCCCCATCCTTTTTCCAATCCCATTTCCTATAACCTACCCACACCAGAGTAAAGTAACAATTAAACATAGGCATTGACATTTGTTTTTATCTTTTATATCTATAAACTTTGAATATGATTTGTTTCAAGGACATATTAATTCATATTTGAAGTTGTCTTTTCATGAGAAGGTATCAATCATGTAGGAAATCAGAAAATCGACCTCAATGAGGTCCTCAAACAATTCCTACAATATCAATATTTTTCTTGCTATGATATCTTGGGTAGAAAAAAGAACATATCTGCAAAATAAAAAGCCATATATTACTTGTGTTCAAAATCATATATGGTGTACACTTAGGCAACTTTTTAAGATGTTCGCCTTCCTTTACCAAAGGAGACTATAGCTTGGTTAAAATCTGTATACTTTCATTCAGCATCAATTCTTGCAAGATAAATTTCACACATTATTCTTTCCCATTTCTCAACATTCTACAAATGATAAATTGAAAGTCACATAAAACCAAGCGCAAACCATTTTCTAACCAAAACAAACAAACAAATAAACAATGTCTCTAATAAAACTTCACACCTCAAAAATTACTCTGCCACATGCTTAGGCTAAAGGTGAGATTATTTGAATAATCTTTAGCTCATACTTAATGGGATAGTTGTATTGTTACCTTGATGTCAATTTGGTGCTGAAAGAAATATATAAATCTAGGTCATTATTAATGAAATTCATGTATAATTCAGAAAAATAACATTACAAGGTCTTGGTAAATCTAGAGATGCACACATCTATTCATAATGGTAAATTAGGGTGGACCCTCTCAAACTTATTTGATTGGGTGACACTCTCCATAAATAAATTTTTGGCTGTATTAAACATTTGCATTTAACCCATTTATTCTAAAGATTCAATCAGAGAACACACATGCAAGGTCCCAGAATGTCCTGGACTAGACAAGAAACAAAGGGACATTCACTCTATGGCAATTTCATTATAGAGACAAAAATATCCTAGGGCTAACCCAACAACAAGAAAACATAAAACAAATATGGAAAAATATACATACATGTTATGTTCCAAGTATAATATAAGATCATTTTATTTGTTTCCTCCAAATGACCATAAAAGTATGTCAAAGGAACAAAGATAGTACATCTATTGTTAGTACAAAGTGTGAGTGCTAAGGCATTTACAAATCGGATGTTAACTATCTAGAAAAAGAGAGTATAAGCTAAGATATCATTACAAATATAGATGTTATAAACTGAAAAGCTCTAAAACTATTAGTATTAAGCAAGAGAAGAAAGGACAACAAGCCCTATTAAAGCTTACATCTGAGGATGACTGAGGGGACCAAGACTCTGAAAAAACAAGATATATTAAGAAATGCATCATAAAAATAGAATGAATTCTATATTTTGAGAAACTTCTACACACATTATATTAAATAAGAAAATCATTGTAGTTGGCATTTTTCCAAACAAAAATATAGGAAACCAATCTGTAACGGAAATCAAACATGCAAGAATATGTCTTTCCTTTTTTATTAAATGAAAAGTTAAATTTGTAACATAGGAAGGAGCATTTAGATGAAGCAAACATGGCAAATGACATATTGAAACTACATCTAATACCAAAATTTCATCATTAGGCATACACTATGTTGACTTACCTCAAATTGATGAGCTACTACTAAATACAGTAGTTTATTAGTTGCAGATGTACAAAAGTCCCATATCAACAAATGGCGATCATCTCCAACAGATCAAAAAGGTACTCGTGCCTTAAATTCCATGCAACATCTTCTGCGACACCCTCATGGACCTACATTAACATGAGGTCATCAAACATTTTCAACAAAGATAACAAAATTGACATTGTAAAGTCAAAAATACACATAAACAGAAACTCACCAACAAATCCCATTAAATTTCTACAGAAAAAATAAATTGATAGTAAACATTAGGAATAATCTTGACATCTTTTAATGGTCACATTTGTGGCATTGTGAGCTCAGTTCTAACAATGTATTCCCATTTTTTTCTTCCATGCTACCATCATGTAGAACCAATGAACTTTAGGATGAAAATGGCTTTTGACACAACTTGAATAGCATGAAAAATTAACAAACCTAAAGAAAATAACTTTCTAAACTTAAAAACTCGTGTGTGTTCAATTTTATATAGAATCCTCTGCTAAGCTGCAACTGGAAGATAACAAATATGAACCAATCCTATTATATGAAAAATTCATCCAGATCATGAAGTATATTCAAATTCTAACCTAATGATAATAAGAGGGCATTATGATGGGTGTATTTATTTGCAATCAGGCACAAAGTTACTTTGAATAACATTTGTCAAAATAAATCGCCTTTTATATTTGTTGGGCCTCAAGCACTTTGTTTTTGGCAGGTGCATTATTGTCCCACAAATAGATTTTTGTGTCATCTAAACCACTTAGAATATAGCCATGCTTAAAACGGCTCCATGATAATTACTTTTGAGGTTGAGTATCAAGTATTGTAATAGTCCCCCTCCTTGAAATTCTTTGCTCCCAAATTAGTTGTAAGGTTGGGTATTCTAGAATATCTAGGCCTCACTATGTCACCTCTTCTGCTGGTAGATATTTCCTCTAACCAATGGTAGTCAATGGCATAGGTCTTGGATGATACTTTAAAATTCATCAATCAACCATTGCTCCTTTAGTATTGTTATTTTTTGGGTCCTTACTCTACTATGCAAACCCTTTGTGGAATTAAACAGGAAAGTGAAACTTAGCTCATTCTTAGCAAGCTATTTGGACATTTTTTTTGGTGTAATTAGGTTGTTTACACTTAGTTCTAGTCCTCTAACACTAATCAGTTGTTTTCCTTCCTTAAATTTTAGGTAAAGTTCCTCCATAGTCATGCAGAATTCACCCAAGGTCTTCAACCACTGAGATCCAACAGCAACATCAACCCTCATAGCTTTCAAATTTCAATTTCTTCCCTTTGACCATCATTTTGCACTCCATTACACTAGCATTGGCCACAGATGCTTGGAAATTCTATAACTGGACTACTTTTAGGTGCAAGAAGTTACCAACTTTGCATCAATGATGTTATGAGCACTCTCAGAATCAATGAGAGCCATCATAATTTACCCTTATCTAAAGTTTTAAACATTGGCTTGCATAGCATCCCTTCTTGTGACATTTGCAACCAGTCACATTCCTCAGGTCCTCCCTCTCAGAATGAGACATTTATCATCTTTCTTACCATTCCTACTCCCCTTTCATCTTTATTCTTCCCGCCAATGACTACTAGGCCATTCACGTTCTCAACTCTAGTTGCCACCATTTCTCAAATCATTTATTCGTAGATATAAATGTCCCAAAGCCTCTAAAATATGGGTGTATTCACGAGAAAAAATACTTCATACAAAGGTTCCAACATGTACAGATCTGATACCATCTCACTTTCAAAATTATTGATTAGGTCTTCACTCAAAGAATGAAACCTATAAGAACTAAAGATGAAAATTTAGTTTCCCCCTATCAAGCCTTTATATATATATATATACACTAAAACTTTTGTAAGGTAAATTCAAGAGTGAAAACATGGAATCTTGTGAGAAACTCAAAATAGTAGATAGGAAATGGCTAACCTACATACATCTGCAATTAGGAAATTAGGACAGCAAGCCACAACAACTAGATAGGGTATTAGAGCCTGGTCTACATGAAAAATTGAACTAAAACATTCCGTACAACAAGGATGAGCTCGAATAATAGTCACATTAACTCTGTCTTACTCAGAAAAAGGTATAACTACCACTTGGCATCACACTCAATCTCTATGAACAACTTAAAGATACCACACACATTAATTGTCACTGCTAAGCCAATGTGCCCCTTCTCTCTTTATAGACGGAGTGAATGAAGAGAGGTCACAATTGCCTCATAAAAGGCTCTAAGGAATGCACCCTCATGGAGTTAATGTCATCAAATAAGAATAATTTCCACTCATGATTGTAATCTCCACATTATATGCATACAAGGAGTGTGTTACACCTACAAGGGGTCTTCTACCATCAATGTGCCCATGTTCAAGTGTAACCATGAGCATATGAAAAAACCCTTGTGAAGTGCACCCTACCTAACTGATGCACATTAAATCTTGCAAACCAAAAATAGCAGATATAGTTTATAAAAAAAATATACCCTTCGTGAAGATCTCTCTCATAAGATCATCCTCTCCCAACATTGCAATGTTTGGTCCTATAGCACACCCTTACTAAAATGTGAACTTTGTTGTTTCTTTGCTCGGGCTAAAGAAGAAGAACACCTATGTGCAATAGTTAATATAAAATAATGCATATATATAAGACAATTATTTTTCACAAACATAACCACTGAAGTTGGTTGACACACCTAACCTGTGATTAACTTTTTAAAGTTCAGATTAACATGTCACAAACTTAATATTTATTCCTAGCATTCACCAAGAATGTCCTAGTCATTTATTTGTAATACTAACATTTAATGTTGAAAATATCAACACACAGTAACAATCCTAACAATCTAACCTATCCTACCTACTTAGAACCAGCAAAAAACCTGAAAGTACTTTCAAAACTATAATCGGATTTTACAAGAAACTGGAGCACATCAAACTGAAAATTATAACAACAAAGTACAACAAATGTGAAACTCAAATCGTGTCACTGTTTTATTACTCTTAAATGCAATAAATCTAGACACCACATCCTTAGTTGTCTGGGATAGCCTATAAAGAACATAACATTTCCATACAAAGATCAAGACAAGTTTTTTGCATCTATCAAAGTCACAAAAAAAAAAATTATGCACAAGTCAAATTTTCAATCCTAGAATACCAAGCTCATGTTATAGGCTACAACCTATGTATGGCCATCAACAATGTATCAAAATGAAAACCACTCCCATGCACACCTCCAATCCTCTGGAAACTGAGCCAACCAAGACTAGGTCAACTTCCTCATCCCAAGAGGATTTTGAAGCAAGAGTAATATCATGGGCTAGTTCATGTGTTTGTGAGAATCCATCAACCTAGACACTATACTCTACAATAATCCCATCAATGATAAACTTGGGTTCAACCCCAACATCATCATCCATCAAAGGTTCCGAAGCTCCGTCCATATCATCCCATAATGCAATATCAATATATGACTCCCCAAAGCTAGAAGGCTCATCCAACCTCTCACTGGAATGTACAAGTGCCACTGTATCAGCAAGTACCCTGTAATGGTCACCCTATCTCATCCATCTAGACAAAGTATTTGAAGTATCTATACTACAATCATTAATGGTTCATTGTTTTCCCTCAAAAGAAACTCTCCACTATACATCAATCATACAAGAAACTAAAATAAAATTCTTCTTCTAACTAGAAACAAATAAGACATTATCCAACTCAAGAACATCATGAAAAGGCATATGAAAGGATGGAGAGAACTTCTCTTACAAACTAAGTAGCATAATCACTAAGCTCAACGAACATGTTTCTGTGTTGTTCTTGAATCCTATGCAATAGATTATTTTCATGTCATATGTCGTAAAGCTCCAATATCCACATATCATCTAAGTTCCAACTTCCAACAGTAGACATAGAGTTAAAGGACAAGCAAGAGACCACATCCATTTCCATCTTGGAAAATTTTCAATAAGAAGAATATCCTCAACCTATAACCAATGAAAAACACCAAAACCTATCAAAAAAATCAGCCACCTATCACAAGTCCTCTTGGGCATCTCACCTGCTGAAAATAAATCTGTCAGCTAACAATCACATAGATCTACCACCTCTCACTCCTAAAACAATCAGAAACCTATGTTAGGTCCTCCTAAGTATCACACCTATAAAAGAATACATCCATAACCATCATTAATATGGTGGATCCATCATCTCTCATCACAAGAGAAACTAGGGTTTCAACCCAGCAAAAGCATCTCACAGGTGCAAGTGCTCATCTTAAGAAACCTAGGGCTAATTCTCTATTTGAAACTAGAAGTCTAAAGTTTGGGTTGGGCAAGTGAAGAATGAGGTCAAGATTCTATTACAGGGCTATGATCATCATGTGCAGGTAGCCAATTAGATTGTAAGGATTCTCTGGATAGGGAAACAATATTTAAAGAGGGACCCTACTTCTTCTACTCCGGTGGTATCTATTTGATATGTTGATAGGATTGTTCATGATGCATTATATTCTCCCAAAAGAGCATTATGTGAAATTTCGTTCATAATTTGGTCAAGGTTGTGAGATATTCATAATATTTGACAATTAAGTAATCACATATTGCACAAGGACTTGAAAGTAAAAAGTATTCAAAAGTGTAATGAAGCACCCCAAAATACCTATGAAGCAAATATTAAGGACAAAGGAAAGTATAAGAAAGAAGGAACTACTAGCAACAACTACAAGCCTCTTGCTTCAGGATGAGTAGTATAACAATTGGAAATTGAGAAAGAAGTAGACCAATGTCACAAAAACATGAAGAATAATTTATGCTTTCATTGCGTCTTAAGTAAGAGATAAGTCGACACAATGATTCTTTGATTATGAAGCTACTAAGAATATCACTTACCACATTGATTGGTTTATTGCATTTGTAAAAGACAAAACCACTTTGTGGTGGTTCTAGGTGATAAAAAGAAGCACTCTATTGAATGGAATTGTGTGTAGGTCAAGGTGAGAGGTATATACCTCCATGTTGATGAATATGCTTTGTTTTCCTATTTTAAGTAAAAATTTCTTTTAGTTAGTGAAATTATAAAGCCTACTCTATTTTTCAATGTTTTGGAAAGAAATATGCTTTGTAATTGATAAGTAAAACTAGATATGAAGGAACAATGGTTGTACAACATTATGGATGATAAATGGTGATTGATATCCTTGATATCTGTGAGAAGAAAGAATACAAGCAAGCAACACAAACTACCCTTTGAAAGAGGGAAGGATTGAAAATCTAATGGTGTTTTGAATCTTGCCCATGATGATATTTGTAATGTATGCGGACAACTTCAGTGGTCAGTGCAAGGTATGCCCTATTTCCTATTGAATTTATAAGGGTAATATGTTGTCCCAAAAAAAATGACCACAATTATTTTGAGGAGCAAGGTTTGGTTCTACATGTTATTTCCAATGGAATTGGTTAAAAGTAGAGAGATATTAAGAAATAAATTTTTTCATGAAAAGGACAAGTTTTATGAAACATAGAGAAAGAGAAATGGTTGAAAAGGGCTCCCTAGAGTTACGTTATCCTTTAAGGAAAATTCATTGTACAAAATAGTGGAAAGATGGGATAGACCATGCCAATGTTAAAGGGGACAAAATCTTGAATTTGCATGGAGGGAAGATCAATTTTTTGGGACATGATGAAAAAATGTATTCTCAAATTGTAGGTGCTATGCTTGATGGAGAGTTGAACATCAAAGAATGCAATAACTCAAATTAGAGAAGTGTGCATATTTTAGAGTAGCATCAGTAGATAAAGGTGAAAAAAACATTGCATATTTTCAAGAATGTTTTGGAGAACATAGAGGATTCAAGAGTACAATGCAACGTGAGATTCCTTTCGGCCCAGGGAAAGAATGTTATTTTTAAAGAGTAATTCCATTCCTCTTCCATGAGAATTCTGTTAATGGTGAGCAATTATTTGAAAATCAAACATTTGAAAAAGTAGTTAATGCGTGCCACTAAGGAACTGGATGAAAATAATGAAAGGTTCTAAAACTACAGAGGAAGAAATTGGTAATAAATGGGAATCCATGTAAATATTTTATTGTCAAGAAGCCTATTTTATGTAGAGTCACAAGAAGGGTCGACTTGTGTATTTTAATGATTGACAAGTATTTGTTTGGGGGGCACCATTTGGTTTTTTATTTGGTGGCTGGTTCAAAACAAAACAATATTTATTGGGTGATTCTGTTTCATTTTATTATCTCATATATATTTAGCAAAATGGCACCATCGATTAAATCTTTGGAGACAGAAAATTCTGTTACATGCACACAACCAAGAATCTTGCTTGTGGGCTAAATTGAAGGTGTTTACAAATAATGGAAACTTCAAGGAATATGTGGAGGTGGACATCAGGGAAAATCTAGTGATAACTTGAATGGAAAGGCCTACCCCAGATGTAACTAAAAGAAATATCTCAAATCACGATCGAAACTTGGCATAAGTGAGCAAATGAGATTTTTATGCAAGGACGTACCCTTCTAGCATACCATGGGAAGAAATCTTTGGATATTTTGCAAGAGCCTAAAGAAAAAAAACCTAAGGACTGTATCAAAATTTCATAAGGAAGTGAATAAAAAAGAAGAATCTTGTAAATGCACATGTCCATAATGGTCATCAATTTCTTTCTCACATCTTGGGCTACACACTGATACACACCTAGATAGTGATATGCACCCATACAGATAGGTCCCACCTCGGTATTTGAAACACTAGTAGTACACTCTCCCTCCTGACCACGAAGGGTGGGGGGACTAGTCTACACTTTGGGTAGGAAAAAGCTACCTCTGGTATTATCCCTTAAGATTAGGAGTTTTCCAAGGTCTACAATGATTTCCATGCAAATGAGAAAGATAAAGTAGAGGTTACAAGGACACTATTTCCTTGGGTTTGGGGATAAGACCAAGGAAAATCCCCTATCCACCCATTGAATATGCTACCTACATAATCTAGAATACAGGAACCTATAGCTTTTCAATTAGTTAATTTAATATGAGCACCTATTGAATATGGATATGGAAGTGAATACGGATTCGGGCACCTAACCCCCGACAACAATTGAAAATAGGAAATTAAGTCCCCTGCCCAAGCATGGTATGCTTTTTATTCATATGGTCGTTATGATCCTTACCTACACAAGCATGGACCCGAGCATGACCTACCCAAGCATGTTTGTTCTTCTCCTTGTTGTGGGATGACCCAAACATCTCTCACTTCCGTATCATCATTATTATGAAAGCAAGCCCCAGTAAAGCACACGAAATCTAACCCATCTATATTATTATTCACTAGTGACACACCACGAAACTATTGATTTATTTGATATTGGGTGGATGGCTATTCAAAAGTAATGCCCCTATTATTATTGCACTAGTGCCACATATATAGATAGATTTTCCTAATCATTCTTACGAAATCTAGCTGAAAGAAAGTACCAGTGATCCTATCAAAGGAAGGGCCCCATTAATACATACATAATAGAGTTCCCCAGAAGGAAACCCTCCAGTTTGAAATAGACAAATCAGTCTGGAGCAATCTCTATCTCTCAAATCAAGTTTCAGTTCCAACCGATGAAATCCATCGCATCCTTGGGATTGGGGAGGAAGTGAAAAAGGGTAGTTGAGAGAAATTTAGTTATTTAATAAGTGACACAAAGATAGGGACAATAACGGTAGGTTGAGGCCTATCTATATAGAATAGGTTCATTGCATTCACACTCCCTAATCATGAATATAGAGCATTCAGTTCTCATGGCCCTACAGGGGCTATTAAGCACAATCGTCGGAGCTAGAGAGGACATTAATCCCACCTCTTGGTCTATAAATAGGTGATTCCCAACCCATCCCCATCTATAGACATCAAATCAGATCTAGGTTGTCCCCTACACCTCTCCTATTGGTCGAGCTCTCCTCCCTATAGTTTAGTGAGATAAAAAAAAATATTATTACACACACAATATGATGGGTGAATATAGGATTAACACAAGAAGGCGGCTTCATGGCATAGAGGATTGACCAACCCATCGATAAATTGTAACCTTAAAGAGAGGGATTGCACAAAATTTTCAAAACACTAGGGACTTGAGAAGCTTTTTGCCTTCCAGGCCTCATACATAGCTAATAATGTTAAGTGGTCCCATTTGGTTGGAAAAATTTTGCCCTTTTTTGGTCAGCTTGAGATTGCTTCTCTTGAGGCCTGTGGAAAATGTTTTGTGTGTGAAGTATTATAATTATGGTCAAGATCACATCGCTACAACAAAGATAAACACTGGCAAGGAGCATCTTTGACAAAGGAGGTTCCAGTGGAAATTCAACCATTTTCCTCCCCAATTTGGTTAGAAAACCCTCCTCATCCACAGCTTCATCTAGGCTGACTCCGTACTCTGTAGATGCAATTCCGATTACAGTGTCAACTATCTTCTTCAACGACCACCCCTCATCACTATACATTTAAAAATAATATGAGAGTTTGGAATCTAGTCATCTTTGAATCCATACTTTCTAATATGGAATCTGTGATGCTCCTATATATATATATATATAAATAATAGATATAAAGTTTTTATTTCACAGTGTTTACTCAAAAGAATCATATAATCTTTATAGACAGAATATGGGATCATATGTGAATTGGAAGACTTATTGTTCATGTAGGAAAGAGGAAAATAAGTTGACAAATAGTAGCAATAGAGGGTAAAATAAAGATGCATATTACTAATCCTTACCTCCTATGCTCATCCAATTTGCAGAGTTTAATATTGGAAGCTTTACGAAGGGATTCTTTCCATTTGTCAATTTGCTCCTTGGCATGTCTACCCTTCAATTCATGTTTGTGAAATGCCGTAAGACCCCATACAACAACGAATTTCACCAAGACTAATATACCAAAACATTGGAAGAATTTTAACAACATATTTCAACATTAAAACTAGCTCATTCAAACACCAATAGACTTGGCATAGCTCTAGGAGAAAATGGGGATGCACTTGATCTGTTAGAAATTGTATTTACTCTTCTTTTACTTCAAATTGATATTGGAATGATAAGATCCAAAGAGTAAATATTCTGCAGCTGCAACTTGCAAAGCCTCGAGTGATAAAATGGGTTGAAAGTTTCACTTCCGCTCAGTGAGAAATCATCCCTTGATAAAAACAAATGGTTGTAGAAAGTGAGGGTCATGGCCCTAAACCCAACAAGAAGTTTTTTTTATTGAAGAAAAAGTGTTTCCGCCGCCTCCTTCGTTGATAGTTGTTATTGACGCTTTGAATCCAATCAAAAAGAGTTTGAGATCCATATAGAAAAATGCCAAACCCAACCCTTGAGTCATGCCGGCCATGGAAGGTTGGAAGTTGAAAGGGTGTGAAAATGATTTAAACGTCTTTTTTTAAGTTTGAAAAGTCAAATCCTTGAGGTTTAGTTTAAATTTTTTGACAAAAAAATAATTCAAAAGGTTTTTTGGTATATTGAAAAGTGTTTGGGCTTATAAAGATTTGTAAAGAGTTATAAAAGGGTTTATTAAAAAAAAGTGTTTTTTTATATATTAGAAAAGTGTATGGTGTGAAAAAGGTTTAAAAAAATGCTTTCAAAAATTTTTTGGGAGATTTTTATAAAGGTTTTTATAACTTGCTTAAATTTTAAAATATTCCATGATGCTTTAAACAATTAGGAAATGCATATTTATACACAAATTATTGTACATTTATTTTTTTAAGATAATGGTAAAGTCGATTTAGGATAATATAAAATTTTAAGTACAATATTTGTTTGTTGGGTTGTTCATACTTATTTAGTGAAGTGAATTTTATCATTGGACGTGAAGGAGAATATAGGCTTGTAGAATATAAATTTTTAAGTAAGATATTTGTTTGTTGTTTTGGTTTTTCATATATATATATATAAAGAAGGAAAATGATTTTACTGGAAAAAGAGTTTTTATTGAACAAGAAAGGTTAGGGTTTTGCAAAAGTCCATTCATCTACAAGGTTTTTGGTATGTCAAGCATGACAGTGTTTTGGGTTCATATGTCTCAGTTTTGAGTTTCATTCCACAAGAAATGGGTGAAATGTTTCTGTGTAAGGTAGCAAAATTTACATCTTCCAAGGAAGCGTGGAATATTTTGGAAGCATAATTTGGTGCAAGGGGGAGTGACATGCATCAGCAAGACATGTCACAATTTGTTGAGTCGGCTGTAGATCTGAGAGTAGATAAAGAAGACTTTGTGAGAAGAATAGAGCTTGGAGAATCCCACTCAAAAGTGGATGATGGTTGTCAAAACCATAAAATTTAAACCCATTATGCAAGCATGCATATGGATGAAGAAGATGAGATAACGATTGCAGAGAGAGAAGTAGAAGCCTCTGTGTGTGAAACGGAGCAAGAGCATATAAATTCTTAAGGACTCCACTACAATCTGAATGGTGTAGATGATGGTGAATCCCACTATGATGAGACACATGTGGATGATGACTATAATGTGATATGTGAATTGGTGAATCCAGCTGCAACTGTTGAATTTGGTGAAGTTGAAATTGTCAATGAAATTGACAATGAGCACATGCATGCTTGGATATCCCACAATATAGTGGATGAAAATTATGTTGATGTTAATTTGATGAAGAACCATTAACTGGTGATGAGTGGTTGCATATTATGCAATAAAATACTCTTATTGATATGTTATTATTTGGTGAGAAAAGCCCACTTGTGTTTGGAAACCAAGTGGAAGACAACATGTTTGCAACAACTTATGTTTGATGACATTTATTGACAAGAAACAAGAAAAATAATGCTTCCCTAATGGAATACATTTTGAGGACATGATCTACGCTATGTGTCCTTACACTTGGTCCACATAAGAGAGAGAAGATGACCTCTGGCAAAAATGAGGGAAACTAGTGTGAAGGCCCTCGAGAAGATATTAATCAGGAAAATGGTGTCAAAATTGGATCTAGAAGGGCATATAAATCAAATGTAGATGGATCCACAAGCTAACCCAATGACCATACTCCTTCACTTTGGGACAATTGAATGAAATCTATGGGCTATGGAAGATGGAGAAATCGATCAGGTAACAATCTCAATCAATAGGTATATTGAAACAAATGTCTCCTCTTATTTCACCAATGAAATCTTCCATCTTTCAAACCTAAAAATGTCTGAAACGTGATGTTATTAGGGTTCAAAACTCTGGTGGTTATATGATTAAAAATCCAAAGGGCATACAAAATAGGGTACAAACACAAAATCAAACCCTGAGCATGGTCTCACAGTTAGAAAATATATTTCACATTGGAAGCACCAGACATACATGATTCTTCGAAGAGAACATATGCACGATGAAGTACCATAAGGTCTACATTGTCAAAACCCCAAACATTATCTACCCCGAGCCACATTGTTGTTGTTTTTTCCTTCTCGAAGGTGCAATGACTTACTTGCCTCTTTTAGGTGAATACCACTCCTTTCAAAATTCTCAGACTTGCTCATATATTGAAATTGTTGTAAACCCTAAAAAAAACAATCAACGAGGTTTTGGGCAAAAGGAGGAAACTGGAAAAAAAAAAAAAAAAAAAAAAAAAAGAAAAAAAATAAAAAAAGAAAAAAAGTAAAATAAATAAAAAAAATAAAAATAAATAAAAATAAATAAATAAATAAAAAAAATAAAATAATGAAAAAAATAAATAAAAAATAAAAATAAAAATAAAAAATCAATGGGGTTTTGCGCAAAAAGAGGAAAATTGAATTCATAAGGAAGCGTGGAATCGTTGTCCAAGTGTGAGTCGAAAGTTGAGATGGATTTTTTGTACTTTCCACCTGTACATCACTCAAAAGTATAATAATCTATCTGTGGATAGATATAGTATTGGTAATTCCATCTTTCAATTAAGTAGTTTGAGTAGAATTGTACCCAAACTTCTTTTTCAAATTCCCATGTGGCTTCATCGTGCGGATCCGGCAAATCTAGCTCATGTAAATTCAGGAACGGATTCAAATCTGGGTCTGTCTGTCTATGGAACTCTTCATAATTAGTACTGGGACGAATCTTTCAGCATTTGTAATTATTCATTGCAAACCATCTCATATGTCCACACCTTCTGACCCCATTCAGAAAGTCCGTGTCACTCAAGTCCATCAAGTCTCTTATTGTTTTATTTAACACCTGGGTTCTTAGCATGCTGGGAGTACTGAAATTTGGTATTTTCAGCATGGTCAGTGAGTAAGGATTAGTGATTAATGGAGATAATCCATATATTTTCCACCAATCCATAAACCATTCTGGAACTGGGTCATCTTCTTCCATATCTTCGACAGGTATATCTTCAAATATGAAAGAAAATTGTAAAGAATAAAACAAATTAACTGAGAAATTTTGCAAATTCATGGCTGCATAAAATGCTTCCTGCTGGGGATCTGGATCATAATTTTCCCTGTGTAGATGGTTGTCAAATCTTCTGAAAGTTATATGACAACTGGTGATCCTGTTATCATCATCTTTATCTCTTTCAATCTTGTAAGAGATACTTCCAACCTGTCTTAAATAATCTAAAGCTTCAAGAGCTTCGTCATTTGCTTCATCTTGATGGGGATCTGTCCAAAGGAAATCAATACTTGTTCTATATCTTACTTCTTTGATTGGTCGCCAGTCTTCATCATGATCTAAAAGAGTTTCATTCAAATTATAAGAAACCCATCCAGAAGAAGTTTCAATTTCAACTGTCTCTTCATTTCTGTGGATGAAATTGCAGCTTAGACTCATCATTGAATGGTCAGACAAAAATTCCCTACTTAACATATCTGCAAACCTATTATTGTATCCTTTAATGAATTCAATATCAAAATTATATTGACTAAGCTGCATTATCCATCTTACAATAGCAGCGTCCTCAAATTCACATTTGTGAATGGCAGATTTTAATGCCTGACAGTCTGTTCTTACCGTGAATTTTGTGTAGATCACGAAATATCTAAACTTTGCTATGCCTAAGCAGACTGCTTTGAGTTATTTCTTCAAACTTGACCAATTTAACTGGTTTTTAGCCCAGAGGCCTGAAGCATATTGGCAAACTTCAGCTTCCTTTTTACTGTCTAAAACTTTTTGGCATAGAATTGCTCCCCATCCTTCATGACTTGCATCTTTCATAATAATTTTTTCCCAGTCTTCTCTGATCGGGGACAGTGGCTGGATGCTTCTTACCTTTTCTTTTATTGATCTGACCGCTTGCGTGCATTTTTCATTCCATGGAATTGGATTTTTCTGAAGTC
Source organism: Pinus taeda (assembly GCA_000404065.3). Classification (NCBI taxonomy): domain Eukaryota; kingdom Viridiplantae; phylum Streptophyta; class Pinopsida; order Pinales; family Pinaceae; genus Pinus; species Pinus taeda. Next base: position 76,720 of record APFE030656948.1, read on the forward strand.
TTTTGTTCAACAACTTCCTCTACTGTGCACAATGTTTGATGAACTTTGAAATATAATTTAGACTTCCTAAAAGTCACTGCAATTGAGTTTTGTCTCTTATTTCATCAGGAAAATGATCGACAAAATTCAAACTTCTTTGAATTACAGTATATGAGCCATACTGTATGTTGTATCCTAAGAAGTCGATCATAGGCCTGAACAATTTCATCTTGGATTCTGATAACACTATTCCCATCTCTTTGACCATGTGTAAGAAAATCTTCAGATGTTTAAAATGGTCAATAATGTTATCAGAATGAATAAGTAAATCATCAATATACTTTCTCACGAATTCCTCCATTCCTTCAAAAGTCTCATCCATGATTCTCTGAAATGCAGAAGGAGCATTAATTAGAAAAAATGGCATGATGTTCCACTCGTAATGCCCTTCTGGTACTGAGAAAGCAGTTTTCCACTTATCCTCTTCTTTTATTCCTACTTGCCAAAATCCAGATTTTAGATCAAATTTGGAAAAGATTTTTGATCTGGATATTTGAGAAAGTATGATGGAAGGTTTAGGCAATGGATAAGCATCATAGTCTAGAATATCATTCAAGGGTTTATAATTAACCACAAGTCTTGGTTTTCCCCTAGCGATATCAGCATGTTTGTTGACATAAAATGCAAAGCATGCAATTGGACTCTTACTTCTTCTGATGAGTCCTTTCTTCAAAAGATCTTTAATTTCTGTTTTGCACAGCTTCATCTGTTCTTCATTCATCGCCACTGCCTTGGATCTTCTCAATTTTCCATTGAATTCCTTTTTGAGAGGAAGATCCATTTCTTGCTTTTTGATATGCCAGAAGGAATTCGGATCATCTGTGCAACATTCCTTGAATTTAGTAGTGAGGTCTACTATTTCTGTGGCGAATTTCCCATTTTCTAAATTTTCTTCTGCTTTTAGGATTTCTTTCTTTGTTTCCATTTTTGCCAATAGATTCTGCATTCTTTCAATTCTTTTTAATCTATTAGGCATATTGGAATTTATAAATGGGAATAAAATTTCTTTACCTTCTAAGCTGACAAAGTATCCATACCTTTGACTGTTGCTGTCAAGCTTAGCTCCGTGTTTTTCAAAATTCTGAAAGAATGGAGTACCAAGATACATTGCACAATCCATTCCTGTAACTACTGGACAGACTAGATGAACACCAATTTTATCATTTAGAAATACATCTATTTATGCTTCATGTCTATTAGTGATTTCTCCGCTTGCTGTAGTAATCTTAGGACAGGCAGTTGGTCTTCTATGATTCATACTTACTACAATATCACTTACAATATTCAGTCTGGAACCCGTATCCATAAGAACTTTCCAGTACTCATACTGGTTCCCAATTTTGACCTTCATTCTTATGCAATACATCACATCTCTGTTTATTATATTGCATCCAAAATTTGTTCTGTCTCTCTCTTCCCCTTCTTCTTATGAACTGTCATGCTGCTGGCTGTGTGTAACTACTGGATTTGCATGGAAAGTACAGTTTTCTGTTTTTCCTAAAATATCAGGACCTTGCGAAGATGATGCCCCTTGGGCATTGATTAATCTTACATTCAAATCTTTGTGGTTCTCAATACATAGTCTCTTGTTTTCCTTTATTGTCTTCCTTAATTCTTTAATTACCTGATGGACAGCAGGCAATGTTTGCGACAAATCTTCTCCAAAGTCTTCATTTCTGAACTTCCGAGTCAAAGCTTCAACTAAAAATAAGGAAGCAGGGGGTACATATCCTTTGTTGGGAATCTTCTTTGAACTGGAAGGTGTTTTATTAAAGTGATCCGTCAGTAAGGATTTGTACATATCCTTGATTTGAGGATCTATTGCCGCCATCATCTGCATGAACAACTTTCTGCTTACTTCATCCTCATCTGCCTTCATCATCCTGACTGCATTGTAGTTGCAGATGTCTGGATCACTGCATTCGCAGTCTCTGCATTTTGTGCAGTGTGGATCTCTACACCATTCTTCATCAGAGGAACTATCAGAGTGAACATAATTTAATTCATCTTCGGTTTCAGAACTAGAAGATATTAGTTCATCACAACTACTTGGTAAATCAAAGAAATTGAATTTTCCTTTCTTGTTTCTATATGGGATCTTTTTCTTTGATTTTTCTTTGTTCTTATCCGGACAATTTGGTGCTGTGTGGCCCTTCTTATTGCAGTTAAAACAAATGATCTCTTTTTCCTTGGAGAACATTTTTGTGTGTTTGTAGGGCTTTGTTCTATTGTGCTTCTTTTTTGATTTGTCTTGGGAAAACTGGGAATTCTTCTGTTTGAAATGTTTTTTTTCTTTTCTATGCCCCCCAGAAGTGCCAGCTTTGCCAAGATGCCACTACTTGCATAATTGCTGATATCCATGTGGCTTTTTGGGATTTGTTGTTGCTCTAGCAATTTTCATCTGTGAACATAACTCAACAACAATTGCTTTAACAGCTTGCCTTATAATCCCAAACTTGTAATCTCCAATCTTTCCTGGCAGTTTATTCACAATTGCTGTTGAAACCGATTGTGGAAGAGAAGCAACAAATATTTATTTCCACTTAGGCTCGAGTATTAGCTCAGGAGACAGAGTATGTAATCTGTGAAGAAATTCATTAAATTACTCATCAAAATGTTGCATGTTGTGCAACTTCATGGCAAGTAGAGTTACAGTAGTAATATCATTGGTGATTTGTGGAAATCCAATGAAATTCACTGTAATATTGTAAATCGATTTTCCTATCATATTATTTACAGGAAAATGAGTAACTGGATCCATATATGTAGAACCATCTTCATTCAGAACTACAGATTGTTCCCAATGTGGAAGAAGATTTGGTTCTTTGATAGTTTCAGCTTTTAACCAGGAATCCAGTGTTCCTTCAAATCCACCAATGATCCTTCTGGTAGAATTTATTGGGCCAATGTCATCTGAAAGGTAAGTTCTATAACATACAAGCATGGAATGCAACACATACATGACTTCGGCTTCTGTACAGTTATCAATATTCCACGAATATGTGGAATTGGCTGACCAATCCTTATGGTATTCTGATTTCATCAAATCTCGTCGGTCTGGGGCAAGATTCCAAGTAGTATCCCATTAGGATCTTGAGGATGTAGCATTGATTTGAGTTTCAATGCTATCTTCTGGGACAAAAATACCAAACTTTTCTTTATCCTGGACAGAAAAATTATCAATGCAAGCCTCAAGTTCACCAATCTCTGGCACGGAATCAATTTTGTGCAAGCTTGTATCTACATCACTTTCTTCATTCCCTTCATTGTTATCAGAGGATTCCCCAAATAGAAAGCTATAAGTATGGATTTTATGAGGATCTTCAGTTTCTTTGGATTTTGATGAAATAGATATTGGACTGAAGAAACTGGGGTTTGTAAACAAAGAATAGGGGTGAGTAGAAGTAGGAGGCGGAAAATTAATTGAACTGGGAACTTTGATTAGACTTTCTACTGAGGAGGTAAGAGAGTAAGGAACTGAAGCCTTTGGTTCAGAGAAAACGGTTGCAGATTTATATGCATCAGTGTTTGGCTTCTTTTTCAAAGAATCAACTCCTCTTGATACTTCCCAAACTTGTGCCTTTACAATAGCAAGGTTGTTAGAAATTTTGACAATTTCTTTTCCATGAGCGACTGCTGCATCATGGATTTTCTTTTCTGTGGTTAAGGAGAGCTTATCTAAGCTCTGAGCAATTGTATGGTCATTTTCTGCTAGAGTCTTCACACTTTCATTCAAATAAACACCGTTGCAATCTTGTTTCTGCAAAACTCTTCCCATCATGAGCTTTAATTCTGAGCATGCAGTTTCTACGGAATCAAATCTGGTTTTCAAATGCTTTTCCAAACTAGACAGGGCCAGATTTGTCCAATTTGTAGTAGCTATTGAATCTTTAGCTGCTAAGGAAGGTTCATCAGGATGAGATGGGAGGACTCTGTACATTTTCCCATCTTGGCTTCTGATAACAAAATTCTTCCATGGAGGGAATTCTGTATCAGTCTCAAAAATTGAACCATCTAGGAGTTCCCATTTCTGTTTGTTAAGAGTTCCTATCCTGATCATATTTACATGGAACTGGGAACAAATTTGTCTTATTAAATCCTCTCCCTGTTGTCTTACTGCAATCAAAGATCTTGGAATATTTGGTTTTGTCAACATGTTATGGATCTTTGCCTCAAAAGAAGGAGCTTTGAGAGGAGGCAGAATCACTACAAGATTTTCAGACATGTTTTCTTCTACAAAATTTTCAGAATCTTTAATCTTTTTCTGCTTAGCTTGATTCCTAAATTGTTTCATTAAATATTCTTCTATAATATTTGTAGAAGGATAATACCATTCATAGAATGATATCCACTGGTTATTTGCCTTCATCCATTCTTTCCATTTTTCCACATTCTGCTTATTGAAAGCAGGTCTATCATTTTTTCCCAGAAGTCTGACGTCTTGAAGATACAGATGTTCTTTTTCGTGAGTGAACATATACCAATGGAACATTTTCTTTTTCCAAGCATCCTCTGGGTCATAGGGGCCAATACCTTTGAAGATTTTCAAAAAGGCCATAATCTTGGAATCAGAGGGAATTTCAACATGTTTTGGGATTTTGTCAATGGGATTTCTTCGGTAGGAAGGAATAGGCAAATCTTTTTCATATCCAAGGCCTCTGGTAGAAGAACTTGAAACAGTCTGTACAAGGAGTTCTTTTTGAGGATTAAAAAATACAACACGCTTATAACTTTCTTCAGAAGAATTAGAAGGAGTAAATTTTATCATATTGATTCTTTTGGAAGAATCCTCGTGTGGTGTAGGCGGATCTGAAGAAAATTGACAGAAGGTTTTTGAACAGTGGGGGTGGTCACAAACTGAACTAAAAATAGAATTTTCTGATGGCTGGGTAAACAACCTTTTTAATGACTTGAAGACAGCAGGATCAATTACAATATGTTGTTGGGTCTGAGACTGTACTGGATGTAATTGATTATTTTTAGTAGTAGGAACTATGGAGATAGACGGTCTACTACTTTCTGCTATGTGATCCTGAGGAAATCTAGTAATTACTCGATCATCGATTTCTATAATTATTGACTGTGCAGCAACAATGGGTCTTCTAACTGGTTTTGCCCAATTGGTTATCCAATCATCAGGCGGGCAAAGATCATTCCGAGAGATAGGAATTGGTGCTACTAGGTTACAAGAAGAGTCATATTGAATCAGAGTTACTGTGCCATCAGGAGGAGAATGCAAAACAACAAGAATTGTGGTGTTATAAAATCTAACACAAGTAATGAAGAAAATGGTCATATTTTTGGATTTTGATTTGAAATGCTCATGACCCTTTGTCTGTACACCTAACGTTAAACATTTCAGGATATGATGATCTGACAAAGAAACAGAAAAATCAGGATATACATCGTATTGTACAGGGCCGTTTGATAGACTGGTTTCTATTCCCCCTATGAGGGATTTGGAGAACACAGTCCATCAATTATCAAGAAGGGCTGAAAAAACATAGGCTCTCTGTCCTTTTCTGTGTAAAGCATTTAGCCCGACTCTTACCATCCCTAGATGGACGTATTGGTATCCACTTTTCAAAGCAGCTTTAATCTGTCGCTCTTCTAAGAGAGGAACAGTCATCATAATATTAAGATTTAAATCTGTTTGTACTGCCTTTTCTCAGATTTTGATTTGACTTAAGGCTCTAAAGTGGAATGGAGATAATCCTCTATATACTTTTGTAGGGGAAACTGGAGGTAATTTCCAGTTTACAGTTGGATTTAAGTCTTCTTGTTCAATAGAAGCAGAGTTTCCAGAAGAGGATTCAGCATGACACAAAGTTTCTAATCCAGATCTTAATTCATCTTCATTTTGAACATCTTGAAAGTGTTTCGATCCAAACATTCCTTTTGAACTAGATGGAGCATCCATTTTAGAATAGAGAGAAGATACTTAAGAATAATACCTGGAAAAATCTTGCTGATGAATATCAAGAAGTTTTGCGGATTTCTGTTGTAGGAGAAATTGCGGCTTCCTCGACTCGAATTCTACGCCAGATGTCTTCAACACCCTTCAAACGCCAACTACGACATCACGGGATACAAACACTATTCCCGGCCTCAACAAATTCGTGATCCACTCAAACAATATCTCACAGACAACATCCACTCAAACAAATACTTGGCTCTGATACCATTCTTACAGGGCCTTTTCACAGATATCAAATATGCAGAATAACAAGATAGATATCACAAGGTAGAGTGGAGAAATAACAAATCTTTTATTATAAGATGGATGCACAAGTTACATATGTGGTTATTGAAATTACATGGAGGAGAATCCTTTTCCTCAGATTGACTGTTGTGGCATTTAGTAGATCTGTTATGCTTCGACAAACTCATATCTACTAAATGCCACAACAGTCAATCTGAGGAAAAGGATTCTCCTCCATGTAATTTCAGTAACCACATATGTAACTTGTGCATCCATCTTATAATAAAAGATCTGCAACAAAATCTTGCTCAAATTTATTGTGCTTGGAAATATCACTCAAATTTAACATGCCTGGAGGGATTATATTCTCCCTAATTTAATAATAATAGGATGCATTTATGTTGTCATTGAAATTAAAATGGTGTAAAATAATTTTTATCTATTAACAATAGTCTTGGTGTAAAGTTTTATTTATTTATTTTGAAACAGTTAATCTTATAATTTGATTTCCATTTTCAATTTAAATTTTAATAAAAAATAAATATCATAAAAATTGATTAATTTGTATTTTTTCAATAACGAGAAACCCTATTATAACTCAGTTTTCAAACCAGAAGTGAAGACATCCATCTTTAGCTTTTATCTGCAAATGCATATAAACTCACCATTGTTATTCAAGGAAAACCACATCACCTGGAATGATCCATTGGTGGTCTATAAAGGGGTAGGATTTCATGCTTACTAGATGCCTCTGTGTCTTCGCCCATTAAATTGTTTCCTTATATTCAACAAAGATGAGCTCTTATCCAAGAAGAAGAAATTTTAGGGCATACTCTAGGCCTATTCGATTATATTATATTTCAAAGAATATATTAAAATTAATAGTTAATTTTTATTTATTTATCGAATTTTACACTAGTAGAAAATGATGAAATTAGTGACTAGGTGACTAAAAAAGTTAGTCACCACAACTTTCTAAGTGAAATACTACCAAAAATGAGCAATCTTAAGTGACCCACCTGAAAACGACTAACATAAATGACTAATTTAGTCTCAGGTTAAAATATACGACTAGATAATAAGTAATGCGACTAAACATGACTAACGTGAATGACTAATTTAGCTTAAGAACAAAAATAAGACTACTTAAAAAGTACTACAATAATACAAATAATTCATTTATGTTAGTCATTTTAATTGTGGTCAATGAATGGCTACACAACAAGGATCTTATGAGCCAATCGTTCATGTCATTGATGTAGTTCTCACATGACACAAAAATTTATGGTCTATCGTAGTGAGACACTCTGTGATGGTTTTCATAGATGCCCAACCTATATCAATGAGCTACATTCTATTGCCAAATCCTGTAAGTAATGAAATGATTATATTCAAGCCCACTATAACATGTTGCACTCGCATGCTTATCAGAGTGTTGAGAATCATACTTTCTTCACACCTTGTTTGATCCTCTCCTTAAATTGTCACCTCAAAGGAATGCTTCAATTATACCTATGAGTGTGAAATTGATATCTTTCTACCAAATACCAAAGAAATCTTCTATATCCTAGTTAGATTTATATTTTCCTTCATTTTTATCATTTCCTTTTGTTATATGTATGTGGGGAGATGCAAATACCTTTGTTATATTTTATAGGAGGATCCTGACATTGTAGGTGAGTAAGGAGGCATAACCTTTTGATTTGTTTGCATATTATTAGATCTATTTTGGCATATCCTGATAACATTGCTCATCATTGATGTCACATAATCATGGCCTCTTGTGCTCTTAGGAGGTTAATCATTCTTCATTCTATTACCTTAACTTTGACACTAAACACAATTGACAATATCTTTCAAATACATGAACATTAAACAATATTGACAATATACTCCTTCCAAGGGCCATTTTGATTTTTTTGTTAAATATTAAAAATACTTTTAATTTAAAAATAATAATCTAAATTGATTTTAATTGATTAAATAATTTTAATTTTTTAATATAAAAAATAGATTAACTATTGAAAATCCAAATATTCTTATAAAAAAAATTGAAAATTAAATTGCCCCAAGAAACATTTAACTAAACCCAATCCAAAACAAATAAAAAAATATTAGTGTTTGCTTTTGGCGGCAGTTAAGAGAGATTAAAGCCAAAAAAAAATTAGTGTTTTTTTTTTGCGGCACTTAAGAAACATTTAAGCCTGCAAGAGGGGTTTATAAAAACCTTTTTTGGATGTTTAATTTATGGTTAGCTTTGAAAATGCACCTCATGAATGTCAAAATGAGCAGAGAGGGCCGATGCTGAAATGAGCAGAGAGGGCCGAAATGAGCAGAGAGGCCAAGCCAAGGTGTTGTTAAACATTTGGAGAAGCACCTAGATGCTCGGCCCTAAAGCTCATTCAGTTTTACAGTCTTATAGTTTAGTTTATGGTTAGCTCTGAAAATGCACCTCATGAATGCCGAAATGAGCAGGCCGAGTTTAGTTTCTGGTTAGATTTGAAAATGCACCTCGTGAATGCTGAAATGAGCAGGCCGAAATGAGTATACAAGGCTGAAATGAGTAGAGACACTAAGCCAAGGTGTTGTTAAACATTTGGAGAAGTACCTCGATGCTCGACCCTGAATCTCGTTCATTCTTACATTCTTACAGTCACATGTGCAGGTGAAAATCTGAGCCATGACTACGATGCAAGGAGAAAAACCTAGATGCTTGGGCATTGAAGTTCATTCAGTCTTACAATCACTTGTGCAGGTGAACATTCGAGCCATGATTGTGATTCTCTTAAGGAAGAAGATCACATAGGATGAGACATTTTTAGGCCACTATTGGAACTGCTTACACAGACCATCATCAAGGCCCACTTCCTCACTTATGTTTAGAGGCGTTTAGAGGTAGGAGGCATTCAGAGGTAGGATGTCAAGTAATCAACATATGTTTATTGCAAATGATTTCAAGGAAGTTGTTTGTTGTGTACCATATGTTTTTGTTCTGTTATCTTCAAATTGGTCATTAAATATGGAGCCTATTGAATACATTAATATGCAGTTTTTTTCTAATCAAATGATGAATTCTGAAATGACAATGCATTTCTCTCTTACGGTGCATTTCCATAATTTTCAGATATATATTTGAGGTTTAAGAAGATCGTTCCTACTCCTTGAGTGGATCAGAATGAACACCATGCTCATTTTTGTCATGGGAGTTGAGGCTATATTCCCATCATTTGTTAATAGATGGTACTAACAGTTGAATATTTGTCATAGATAAATTATGTGTAATAAATATAAGTTATAGGTAGTAAATCCTAAGCCCTCCTTTTAAACTAGAATGGGCTAGATCTTGTGTTTTAGATTTGTTTTCTACAATATAAAAAATCTCTTTTTTCCTTATGTATTTTTTACTATTTTCTTGTATGGCGTTTTGGTGTGCTAGTTACAAATTCCTATATTTTGATGGGATCATCTTATTTTTTATGAGTTGGTGAGGCTCAGTGTTCGAGCATGCTCAACATTTGTTAGACAACCAAGTTCTATTAAGGTTTGCATAATGATTATACATTCTGTTTATCCCTAAGATATGAAAACATGCTAGTCTCAGTGCCTAGGAAACTCTCAAAAAAAATCTCTGAACACTTTTATTGTAGCACCTGCAAACTCTAAAGTTCAATTAGTTAACCTCTTAATGCCTTGTGATAACTCGAGGCAAACCCTAACTATAAAGTTGATCTCATTGAGGGGTAATGCAATAGATTCAGATATTTGTAGAATGGATCTAGTTTGTACATGTTTTTAAATTAGTCTAAAAGAAATTCTATAACATGACCTAGATCAAGGCATTAGTGGGAAGAACTGATTTAGTGGCTGCATTTCACATTGTTAGGGACCTATGGTGACTTAGTAGGAAACAAACTAGTTATTGTTGGAGGAAAAAATTTCTACTAATTCCTAACCAAACTGGCTTGTCATTAGACAATTTAAATAATCTGCATCTAGTCTTTTTGGTTAATTGAGTCTCTGTGCTAGAAACAATGTTGAACTTGGTCGATAAAATGAATTAACAAATATTTTGTGTCTCTAGAAATGAGTTTTGTTTCTGAATCATACAAATTTTTCCATATTTGGGTATAGGAGGTTACAATTGTCAGCAGACATAGATATATCGTTTTTTAGTTTTCTTTTTCATTTTTGTAACTTTCCTCTATGATAGTCTGAGGGTTTTACATGCAGAGGCAGTTTGTAATTTTTTGGTTGTTTTGGCTTTAAATTTCTCCTTTTCTACACCATCGAGTATAACAGAGTCAATTACTGTACTGAAAGTTTGACTTTCTGACTCTGATTTTTAGATGTGAGATGGCCTGAAAGAGCCTTCAACTTTTTGTGTGAAAATAATATTTAGATGTTAAGATTTAACTCACATAAATAACAAATAAATGGAATCATATAAAACATGAGCTCCTCAAGGCAATAATAAATGATATTTTCAGCTTAGGTACATCCATCCACGAAATTACAATCTATTGCAGAATGTATGGGAAATGATTCCATCAAATTCAAGATCAAGAACATATCAAGATAAATGAGTGAAAATGTGCACATATTGTATCTCTGCCTTAGTTTGTCAGAAGCTAAACATATTGACTTTCTTCTTGATGTTAAATTTGAACCTCTGAACAATGAAATTATCATTTCCCCTTACCCCATTCACAGAGTAAATTGGCCCAGGAGGGTTCAATCATAATGTTGTTGCCTTACCTAGGAAAACCTTTGAACAATGAAATTATCATTTCTGCTGGCCCCACTCACAGATTAAACTGGAACAGGAGGGTTGAACCTTAATGTTATTTTCTTGCACATGCAAACCATGCCACAAGGGGAAACTCTTAAGAACATACCCTTCCGTGATTGGAACCCTAGTGGATGGCTTGAGAAGCGACCACCCTCACCATTTGCTCACAATCCCATTGGAAATTGTGTTGGATATTCACAGATCTGTTTGGAAACCAACATTATTATGTTATTTTTAGTTTGTTTTGAAGTTGATAATTTTTATTATACTATCAAACATTTGCAAGGATGGGAAACAAACATTTATTTTTGATGAATGTGAAAAGTCCTGACAAGGAGAAATGTATCAGAAATATCAATTGCAATTATTTTCATACTTGTTTGTATACTCACATATCTTAAAGTTTGGGGTTGAGGTTTTATTTTTTACATTCTATTTCATAACTTTTGACTTTTTAGTAGGATTCCATATTCACTACAAAATGTAGGATATATACTAAATATATGTCCAAATAAGAGTTGATGCCTGAAATCTTTTAATAATATTCAACCTGACCTCAATTGATTAATGGTAATAATACTCTTATGCAGGCTGGTAAATGTGAAGGTATCACTGGAGTTAAGCCCCCTTTAAAATCAACTCAACCAATGGAAGCTTTGCCATTCTTTCCTAGTAAGGTAAAGTTTGAATATCCATTGTCAATGATAAATGAGAAGCATGATGCATTTGATGGAAAGAATAGATAATATGGACTAGTCTCGAACCATCAAGAAACTACAAATGGACATTTTGTTTAATAAATTACCAAAAAGAGGAAACTAGATGATACTTACTTTTCACCAGCTAGTGAGTGGCTATCTGGGAGGTGTTTAGGTGAACTCGAGGTAGAGAGACAAAGAAAACTAACTAGAGGTAAAGCAGTGGAAGACCAATTAGTTTCCCCAAGTTTGAACAAATCCAAACTACTATGGCACCCCTAACAATACCTTGGTATGTATATCTATCTATGTTCTCATTTTCACACTCTCCCACACACACACTGTCCATGTATATGCTATTTTTTTTTCACATTATTATAACCATATTCATAAAACCCAAAGGAATACTAGAACTCTTTGAAAATTTTACCCACACTGCCCTTAATTTAGTCTTTCAACAAACAAATTTTCCAAAACAAAAGCAATATAAATTATTTCTCTTGTTCTCAAAAATACATTACAGTCCATATACATAAGACTTTCATAAAAAAACTATTTGAATTTTAACAATTCTAGAAATTAGTAAACCAAAATATGAACATCCTACTACTCAACACTCAGTAAACGACTTCAAACTCCAACTATTATCTTCAAGCTTTCTAGCTGGTTGATTCCTTCTTCGACCTCTAGGATCACACCTATCTGACTCCCAGAAGTAGTCAATTTGATAAATCATATGCTCTTGTGTTAGGTTCTGTACAAGAAAGATGATAGTATATGTTGAAGAAGAATGTCTCCATTTTTTTCATCCGAGCTAGCGTAAGGTGCAGATTCTTTTTCCCCATTTTGTAGCATCCCTTCATCTAGTGTATAACCACATCATAGTCACCAAAAATCGACAATTTTGTCTCCTCCATGTATGTTGCCATTTCCATTAAGATCATTAGAGCCATCAACTCAACATATTTATTAGTATTACACCCAAGCTTGCATTGAAATTAAGGAGAAGAGAATCATTTAGAAATAAGGTACCTCCTATAGTACAAAGAGGATGTTTCTCTTGTATTAATTTTAGGTATATTATATGCTTACATAAATTTATTTCAATTTTCATTGTTAGCTCAATATGTTTTCCAAATGAGCAATCACATCAACATAATATTAAATTGCAGAATAACATAAATATAAATTGCAGAAGACAAGCCAAGAAAAGAGGACACTAGATGTGGCAGTAGCCATGGACAAACCCCATTGTTGGGAAACCCTTGATCAATTCTTCTTATATGTTCTTCAAATTTTCAGCAGAGAGAGAGAGAGAGAGAGAGAGAGAGTACATATACAACAAAAGTCAACACTTTGACGTATCTAAATAAGAACATAGATCATCTCTAAGAAGATGATACATGAGGTAGATGAACTTAGTTGAAGACATGCTGCTTCAACTGATTCTCCAAGGTGACTCCATCACCATGCTGCACCTATCATTGTGTTGCACCTCATCATCATGCTGCACCATGTTGCACCCGTCATCACTATGCTACATCTCATCATGCTTCACTAATCATGATTGTACCCATCACTATACTACTGCACTATGTTGAGCTCTTCATTGCTCTATGCTGCACCCAAATGCATGCTGCAATATCTCATCATCCTGCTGCTACAATACCTCATTATCCTGGTGTTACAATACATTCTTTCTACTGCTATTGTTCATCATTACCATGTTGTCCCATTGTTGAATGTCTAGCAACACTGATCTACACCATGTTGCACTATCTCTACTACTGTGTGCACTATGCAACACTATACATCATGCTATGCATTGTTGCTTCTATGTGCACTATGCTACACTGTATAACATGTATTCATTGTTGTACCAATGTTGCACCATGTACCATTGTTGCCCCATGTACCATTGCTACACCATGTACCATTGCTGTTATGACTGTATTCTGGTTAGGGCATCATTGTGGAACATGTTAGCTCTAAAACATACCCACACAGTGCCTTAAATAGTTGCGGCTTCCTACATAGGTATCCTCTGCCTCCACACTATTAATCTGAGTCCACACAGTCCCTTAAATAGTTGTGGCTTCCTACACAGGTATCCTATGCCTCCACGCTATTGATCTGAGTACTTTGATACCCTCAAACAGTGCTATGCATGCCTTGATTTTCAGTGTTAAGGCTTGTGGCCTATCGAACCCTTCCTCTAATGCTCACGGCCTGCTAAAAATAGAGATACATGTCCATAAAATGTGCCCCAATAGACCTGTGGTCTTACCTCTTCTTACTCAGCCTACGTGTAGGTGAAAACCTCTAAACAACTCCCTTCTTTGTTGTGGCTAAGTAGCCTTTGTTGACTGCAGTTAGGGCATCCTTTAGACAACAAGTTAGGGAGCCTCTTTACTGCGGCTAGAGTTACCCTTGGGACAACGTATTAGATGAGGGTTGTCTTCCTTGATAGCGTAGAATATTGGGGCATCTCTTCTTCACAACATGACTGCATCCTAGATCTAGGTCATGTGTAGAGCTGTCATGAGCTAGGGCTCTGCTAGGACTGTGTTTAGACTTCATGCTTAGGCTCATTTCCTCCTGTGTCTAGGGCTTCCTCCTCTTAGAATTCTCTTCCACTAAAACCCAAAAACAAGTGGAGAGAAATCAAGAGTGAAGTGTTTGTACAAATGACTATCAAGTCACCTCCTTTTATACTAAAATGTTGAGCACACATGGGGGTTATTTGGTTGCTTGCCGACCTTGACAAATTGTCCCATAACACAAATAAATTCATATCTCCATGAATACTTATCAAAATTGGATGATATTTAGATCAATCCTACACCTCTCAATAAGAGGGATCTAAGAAAAATATCAGCTGCCATAAATAAGATGACCCACATGGATTTTGGCCCTAGTTGCCAAGTTTAACACTCCCTCTCAAGTAAGGAGAACTCCATCTGGTGATCCATTTGCCAGACTTGTATTATCTTTGCCATCAGTGCCCTAGACTACTCTGCTTTGCTATGCTTTTCTTGTGCTCTGCTCTGCTTTTGCTTTGCTCTGCTATGTTGAACCATGAAGAAGAAGAATTGATCGAGAATGTCCCATACCATTCTCTACTGACCCAAAGTTAGTCCCATATGAAGAGAGTGTGTCATACCACTCTTACTGATCCCATATCAGTTCCAAAATAGAGTGAGTTATATCACTCTTACTAACCCGAAGTCAATTTCATTGATCCCAAATCAATATCACAACAGAGTGTTCGAAACCACTCATACTGACCCGAAGTCAGTTTCATTGATCCCAGATCAATATCAAGAAAGAGTGCCTCAAACCAATCATATTGATCCTAGATTAGTTCCAAGAGAGAGTGAGTTATATCACTCTTACTAACCCGAAGTCAGTTCTAATTGATCTTAGATCAATGTCGGTCATCCTAGCATAGGGAGTACGGTAGATACATGATGCATCCCATTGGTACTACTATGGTCCCTATCCTCGTTTCCCTGCTCATTGGCCAAATGAGAGGTACTTCCCATGAGTCCCAAACTGCATGGGTAGGATGCCTCGGTAGGAGAACCATTCAACCTGCCCATAAGTCGCCAAGGAGTATCGCAGGGGAAGGTTGAACCATTCACCCTATAAACAACGCACCACTAGGGGAGGGTGAGTGCCCTATGGTCGCTTGGTTCTCCAAGAAGTACCCCAAGCCCCCCAGAGCTCCCAGAGCTCAATGCATGCATCATACTGGATCCTCATAAGAGGGTCTCTGAATGACTCCAAGTCATTCTTGAAAGCCACAAATTTGAAATTTCTTCGGGGCTTCGATAAAATGTCTGCGACCTGCACATCAATCCCAATGCGATGGAGCCTTCTTACTCATCAATGTACCATATCCCAGATAAAGTGGTACCTGATGTCTATATGATTGGAGTGATTATAACACATGGTATTCCTCAACAGTTGAATCCACCTCTGGTCATGACAGAAGATCACGGTGGTATCCATCATGTGTCAAACAGTTCATTGAAGAGCTTCCTCAACCAGGTAGCTTCACATGAGGTCATACTCGTAGCAATGTATTCTGTCTTGGCAGTGCTCAAAGAAGCTGTATTTTGCTACCTACTCATCCAGGATATCGAAGCATAACCAAAAGGTAATCAACACTCAGAAGTGCTCTTTTGATCCTCCACACAACCTACCTAGTCAACATTTGAATAGTCACACAACTTTACATTTTCGACAGTGAATCTCAATCCATGAGAGATTGTGCCCCAAAGATATCTCAGAAGATTCTTGGCACCAATCCAGTGAGGCTCAATAATATATGAGCTCAACATGCTAACTGAAAAGCATATATCCAGAATGGAGTTCACCAAGAACATCATTGCTAGAATGAGTTTATGAAACTCAGAGGAATTTCCCAAATTAGGTCTGGCATCCCTACCACATAAATTATGAAAGTTAAGATCCATCGAGGTAGTCACGGGCTTGAAGTTCACCATTCCAAATCAAAAATTCATCTCCCTCTTACTTTTGCAAATGAGAGGGTCTACACTTGTTAGAAAGAGGTCATCCTCATAAGGTGCTAGTATGGGAGGTCTATCATCCACAACCTTCAAGCAATGGTTTGCATAGGCTTCACTCCTAGTGAATATCAACATCATTAGATAGTTATCAATCCTCTCATATGAAACCCGGGATGTTAGCTCTAAATCATAGAAATCTTTCTTCAACCTGCATACATGAGATTCCTAATCATGAATCTAAAACCCCTCGGATTGTTCCAACTTGTGGACATGCTACATGAGGGGAATGGTCCCCTTGTAATATTTTCCTTTGGTACATCTCGGACATGTACCTTCATGCTCTTCTTGAATTCAAGCATCCTTGTCACCATCTGACTTACATTGGGTAGCGTCCCATAACAAGCAGACCTCCGGTGCTATAAATGAGATGTGTCAAATGACATGGTCCCCAATGAACTTCCCTGCAACTTAATACAAATTTCCAACCCTTTTCAAACACGTACCTTTCCATCGATGAATACCACTCTAAAAACTTTGACTTCCATTGCCAAAATGGACACCAGGTTCTTCTTGTGATTAGATACATAAAGAGCTTATTTTAAATGAATCAAGTTATCCTCATTCAATTGAGAGGTAACATTCCCTACACCCTTTCCGGGATAGGTGGCATTTTCTCCAAGTATAATCCCACGATTTTTTCCATCTCTACCAAATTAGAGAGAGCATCGTTCTATCTGATGAGGTGCCTCAAAGCACTACAATCAATAAGCCAGATTCCCAAAGAGTCTGGAGGAGAGGGCCAATATAAGATAATTCTTCTTTATCTTATCAGAAACAACTTTTGATACTTCATACCTGGGGTTCCTTACTTTCTTTTAAGAGTCAACTATTTCCTTGATGACCTGCATTACCTATCATTCCTTTGATCATTGAAAATGTCCCTGGAATGATTGTTATCATCATCAAGTGATGTGTCCCTACCATTTGGACACTCCTTCACATGATGGATGAACTTATTACAAGCAAGGCATTTGCCTTTCATTCCACCCTTAGATCTAGACTTCCCATTGAACTGATCTTTAGGTAGGCCATCAGATGCTTCCGTTGTGCCACTTGGATAATATTCTTTGCTTCGACTTCACCTTTGGTGAATTTGAAGAGGGATGAGCAATCCATTGATCCTTTTTTCCTTTCCATCTGTCTTCGATGATTGCTCTTTTTATCTTGTTTGGGATTTGTCTTCACCTCAGCTCTGATACCATGTTAATTTTAGGTATGTTCTATGCTTAGAGAAATTTATTTCAATTTTCACAGTAGCTCAATATATTTTCCAGATTAGCAATCACATCAGCATAATAGTAAATTGCAGATAGAACATAAACATATATCGCATAAGATAAGCCAAGAAAAGAGGACACAATATGTGGCGCTAGGCAGGGACAAACCCCAATGTGGGGAAACCCTTGATCAATTCTTCTTATGTGTTATTCAACAGTTCAGTAGACAGAGAGAGAGAGTACATATACAACATAAGTCAACACTTTGACTTATCTAAACAAGGGCATAGATCATATCTAAGAAGATGATACATGAGGTAGTTGAACTCAGTTGAAGACATGCAGCTGCAACTAATTCTCCAAGGTGACTCCATCACCATGTTGGACCTATCATTGTGCTGCACCTCATCATCATGCTGCATCTATCATTGTGTTTCACCTCATAATCATGTTGCACCTCACTATGTTGCACCACGCTGCACCCATCATCACTATGTTGCATCTCATCATGCTTCACTAATCATGACTATACCCATCACTCTACTGTTGCACTATGCTCAACTCTTCACTACACTATAATGCACCCAAATACATGCTGCAATACCTCATCATCCTACTGCTGCAATACCTCATCATCCTACTGCTGCAATACATTCTTGCTGCTGCTATATGTCCATCATTACCAAGTTGCCCCATTGTTGCACCAATGTCCAACAACATTGATCTACACCATGCTGCACTATCACTACTATTGTGTGCACTATGCAACACTGTACATCATGCTATGCATTTCTTCTCCTATGTGCACTATGTTGCACTGTAGAACATGTAGCCATTGTTGCTCACATTGTTGTATCAATGTTGCACCATGTACCATTCTTGTCCCATGTACCATTGTTGCACCATGTACCATTGTTGTTATGACTGTGTTCTAGTTAGGGAATCACTGCGGCCCATGTCAGCCCTAAAACATACCCACAGAGTCCCTTAAATAGTTGTGGCTTCCTCCACAAGTATCCTCTACCTCCACGTTGCTGATCTGAGTACTTTACTACCCTGAAACAATCCTATGCATGGCCTGATTTGGGGTGTTAAGGCCTATGGCCTACCCAGTCCTTCCTCCAATTCTCACGGCCTGCTCAAAATAGAGATACATGTCCATAAAATGTGCCCCAACAGACCTACAGTCTTACCTCTTCATACTCAACCTACGTGTAGGTGAAAACCTCTAAAAAACTCCCTTCTTTACCGTGGCTAAGTAGCCTTTGTTGACTACGGTTAGGGCATCCTTTAGACAACGAGTTAGGGAGCCTATTTACTATGGTTAGGGTCACCCGTGGGACAGTGTATTAGATGGGGGTTGTCTTCCTTGATAGAGTAGAGGATTAGGGCATCTCTTCTTCACAACATGTCTGTGTCCTAGATCTAGGTCATGCGTAGAGATGTCATGAGCTAGGGCTCTGCTAGGACTACATTTAGACTTCATGCTTAGGCTCCTTTCCTCCTACGTCTAAGGCTTCCTCCTCTTAGACTTCTCTTCCACTAAAACCCAAAAAAGGTGGAGAGAAATAAATAATGAAGTGTGTGTACAAATGAAAATCAAGTCACCTCCTTTTATACTAAAATGTTGAGCACACATGGGGGTTATTTGCTTGTTGGCCGACGTTGACAAATTGTCCCATAACACAAATAAATTCATATATCCATGAATACTTATCGAAATAGGATTCTCTTTAGATCTATCCTACACCTCTCGATGAGAGGGATTGAAGAAAAATATTAGATGCCATAAATAAGATGACCCACATGTAGTTTGGCCCTAGTTTCCAAATTTAACATCTTGGCTAGCACCATACAAGTCACCCCAATTAATTAATTCATGGTTTATTCTGCATCTTGTGTTTTTGTTTCTTTTGATGTATTTTTATGATTCCAAACACTGACCTGATATTAGATGCACATTGAAATGGAGGAATGTATCTCTCCTTAAATATATCAGCATTTCAAGTTGACGATGTGCTCCAAGAAACCACCATAGTAAGAGCTCTAAAACCTTTAAGTTCTTTATTTTGGGTCCACTTATTCAAAGCCTCCTTCATAGTCTTCACTTATCACCCTTACCTACAATTTTTTAGTTACCTCATCTCTTCCCATACCTTACCTTCATATGTGGAATTGTTAATAAATGATCAATTGGTTCTCTTTCCTTCTTACGTAGTGTACACCACCCTAAACCATTCTTGCTACATATTTTAAGTATTTTCCAAGTTAGTGCTTTGTTGCAAAGAACTAATGACATTCAAACCTTTGAATTTATAGGAGCATAAGACTTCCATGGAATCTTTCACCTCCAGGCCTCCTCTTCCTAGGTTGTATCTACAAAGTTTTCTTTGTACCCTAATATAGGAGTATATCCTCCAAGGGCAGGGTTCCTTAAGTAAAGTAGAAAATCCTCCTTTCTTATTCTAATATGAATATCCATACGTTGATCCACAAATACCTTCCAGTGGGGTATTTCCCTCTTTTTCAAACCAAACTCCTTTCCTTTCTTCCATCTTTTCTGCCAAAATAAGGCAGATATTGCATTGGTTCCCTAACCCAAGATATGAATTCCTTGACGTTGCAAAGTAGCAATAAAATACAATGGTAATTTGTAGGCTTCTCCACATTGAACCTATGGATTATCCCCTATTCCAATTTGATCCCCTTTTCCAACTCCCCATATTAACCATACACCTACCAAAGTGAAAGTCAATGCCACTGATTTCCAAACTATAGACCTATTTTGGATAGTTTCGTTTTCCTTCCTATCTCATTATTCCATGTTGAGGTGTTCAATGTTATTTTGGTATATCACCTGCCTCTAGAGTCCCTATTTGGAAATAATCTGCCATGGACTTTTGGTAGCTAGAAATTTTCCAAAGAAGTGAATGTATTTGAAATCCCAACCTCTAGTTTCTTTTGGTTTAGACAAGGACTAGCATCTGACAGGTGGAATGCCCTCTTTCTTCCTCTTACCCATCCATAAAAACTTTAAATAATTTTCTTCTAATTATTTCAATACCCCTTAGGGATGTAGGCCATAATATGCTAATAGATTGGACTTGCTTCCAACATTGCCTTGGCCAATGTCAATCTACCTCCCAAGAAAGCCATTGATTATATATATTTTTTTTTCCTATATTCTTTATCAACTAATTCCAGTGAGTCTTTAAATGTGGTTACTTAAGGCCTTTTTGAAAATTTGAGCTCTAAAACGAGAAGACATACAATATCATTGTAAGTTATTCCTCCTCTATTATGAAACCATCTCACAAAAATATAGAAAAGATAGATCAATGGCTTAGAATTCAGCCTCTTCGAGCGGACAACCTCCTTTACATTACATAAATGAACAATTCTTGGATGATACAAATGAAAAAACCTCCTTTCTATATATATGAGTCTATGGGGTCATAATGTAACTAAGCCGACCTAACAATAATAATATAAAGGCACAAAAATAACAATAGTGGGATTCTATGGGGCACTGTAATAACAATATGGGGACAATAGGGACACAACAATATTAATAAGGGATACAACTACAATAGTAATGGGGGAATCAATAGTATTATAAGGACCTAACATGCCCCTCTCCTTCTGTTGTGCTGTACAAAAACCCCCCCATTTCATAAATTTTACTTTCAAACTATAATATGAAATGGGTCCCTTTTAGATTTATGAATACAATTGGTATCAACTTATCATTCCTCAAAAGGTTCGAAAAGAAATAATATATTATGAAACTTTTGAGTGAACATAAATCGGTCTTATAAAAATAAATGAATAATTCTTTATTATTGCGATAAAGCGATCGCAAGATCGCATATCGCAATAACAAAGGATGCATAACAAAAAGACCCATTGGTTTGCCCCGATGCGACAAGAAAATAACTATCGGATATCGGGAATGGTAAGTGATTGTAACAAAAGGCCCTCTCTCTATGCTCCGATGCGATATCTCTATTAGCAATCGGGGAATATAACATACATGCAACAAAAGGCTCCCTTCTAAAAACTCCCGATGCGAATTAGCTTTATCGCTATCAATGATCGAGGATTTCGGAATGACACAAATGTAAATACTCGAGCATTCCTTCGATATCCGATTGCGATAAAGCTAAGCGCGAATTTCAAAAAGGATTGTAAAGGCTTGGGTATATTATGTTAAATTATTATTAAAAGCCTTTCTATTCCCGATAGTGATTCACTTGTGATCAACCGCCAAAAAATCAAAACCACGCTTAAATGAATTATTCGGTGAATAAACGATATGATGAGCATTTAAATGATTGACAGGATTAAATGGCCAATTAATGGAGCAGTTATGCCAAAATCTCTTCAGAGATTGTATCCGCGTCAATATTATTTTAATCTTTCATTATTCATTGATTGATATAACTCTTTCATACTTGGTTTGCACCACTTATTCTCTGCATTACGTTCATTTTATCTTCTGCGCAGAGCTCCTCCGAAGCAGCAAATTTAGGCCAAATGGGGGAGAAGTCTAAAATATTTGGACAATCTACCACTGATCCGGGACCAAGTAAAAAAGGATTTATCTCAGACACTACATGTCTTGGTCTCGACAATACTAGTTGGCAGAGGATCTATAATCTAGTTGAAGCCGAAGAGCCTGAAGCAGTATCAGTACAAGCTACAACAGGTTTGAACTGAAAGTCCAAAGCTACCCTAAAGGATTTAGCCGATTCTTACTTACACCGGATAGCGGCTCGAGAGAAAATTCTTCCATACACAGATGTAGTAAGGTGGGAAGTTGAGGAAATCTCGATTACAAATAGAACATTTTGCACAGTCGATGGGAGAGTCTTCGGTTCATTTCAACCCAATGATTTGAGACAAATGTAACATTTCCTGAACCAAAGAAGAAATATAACAAAGCATTTATGGAGAAGTTCAGAGATAAAAATGAAACTGAATCAGCACCTATACTGGAATGGAGATAGAACCCCACAAAACACAAGCATGAGTCCTTATCAGGAATATATTATCTGATAAGTTAGCAACTTCTATTCTTGAGTTCAGAAATAAAACTCGCGTTACTGATAAGTCTATTCCTCCATTTTATTATAGTGCCTACATCTTAGATACTCTGTTTTAACTCCGAATTTCCTGTGCTGGGGTGGAGATGGACTCCACAGGACCCCATGCCGATTCATATCTATCACCAGAAGTTGTGGAAGGCCCATTATAAATAACATTTGTATCAAGTTTGTAATGGATTTATGTTGCCCATTTACTATGCAATTTTTGACAAGCTTGCTCCTAAGATTTCCTCGCAAGCAGAAATTGACTTAACAGCCCTAGGAAACTGGTTCGGAGAAGATAAATTTACATATATAAGAGTTTTCGGCAGCTTTGCCAAGCCTCATGTTCTTCCCTTGTAGATACCCAACAAACTATTGGCTAGAGAGATAGCATATCAGCTTACATCCGTAGGAGCGACCAAGACTCTGAGGAATTCAAAGAAGCAAGTTTGGCCTCCTTTTCCTCTAAGGTGTGGTGTTTACACTCTGCATGACTATAAGCATGTAGAGAAAGAAGCAGAAAAGATAAATATACTGAATCTCGCCACTCTTCCTAATATACGATTTGATCCAAGGAAAATCGTCTATATTGTACTGGATCAGGCAAAACTCACTAAGTTTGAACATAAAGAAGATGAGTTTGATGACCTATTTTCTTCGGCGGAGTCATTATTTCAGGTTCAAACACTAGCAAAAATGAGATATCACGATGACGGGTTAGTGGAATTCAACAAACTCAGAGAACAAAAGTTGCAAACTCTGCCTCTAGATTTACTAGCTACAGCCCCAATGACACAATCAAGCGAGCCTGAACAATGACTTACTGACGAACCTCTTGCTACATCAAAATTTTTTGAAGAAGTCTAGAGGAAAGAGAAGGAGGAAGTATAGAGGAAAGAATAGGAGGAAGTGTGAAAGAAAGAGCAAGAGAAAACACATGAGGAGGAACAGAAAAAGGAGCAGGATAAGAGCAGCAAGGATGTGAATGTCGATACCCAGATTGACCTGAAATTGCTCCAAGAATGGCAGAAATTCGACTCAATCATAAGCAATCTGGAAAGCTCAAAAGATACTGATACATCCAAAGCGACAGATACACAGGATACAACATAAAAATAGGTTCCAAGTGAAGGAACCAGTGACCTACCTCCTAGTACATGCTTAGAAATAATTCCGAAAGATCCTTTGGATCAAATAATTTTGCAAGTGGAGGATATACCTCCATTGGATGTCTTTTATAGCCCAAAACATAGGGCCGTAGTAAAGTGACAGCGGAAAAGGAGAAGGATTGATCAACCTTCCCTGTTCCCCGAACAAACAGAGACAGCCAACGTAGTTTGGAAAGAGGAGTTCGATCCTTTCAATGACCTAACAAAGTTGTCCCGGTATGCCGGAGCCTATTCGAAGGCCACCATGGACAAGGCTTCGAAAGTGAGTAATTTGCTAAAAGAAAAAAACTAGGCAATTATTTTGTTACAAACACAGCTATCGGAGGCACACCAGAAAGCTGAACAATTAGAACAATAATTGTCAACTTAGTAGCAGTTAAATAATCAACTAAACAAGTAATTACTTGAAGAGAAACAGAGGGTAGATTCAAGCGCGATTCAAAGGCAGAAAGAATTATTGAAAGCATTGGAAAAATTGAAGACGATGAATGAACTAATGGTAAAGACAAAAGATGAGAAAATTGCTCAATTATCACTTCAAATAGAGAAGTTCAAGAGTCTTCCGCAGCCTGCCGATTTCAGAACAGAAGCACTACAGATTAATAAGGCACTGGTAATGCAAATAAGACTATTGTGTCATAAAATTTCTCAAGTTGAACCCCTGTGTGACATAACAACATCAATAATCGATAAATCAGTCGATGCTAGACAGGACTTAGAGCAGGCCGATGAGACCTTAACATATTTTCTTACTTGGCAGGACACTAGTGAGGGATAGGCAACAAATTTGCCTAAAATCCTAGAATCACATAAAGAAATCCTATTCTTGGAATGGCAGTCCCAATTGATGAAGGCAGAGAGAGCAGTTTCTAGATGCAAATTATCCACAAGTAATTTGATTGAATTAATTAACAATACTCTTTATTTATATAATATTATCTCTCAATGTACACCAGGTAAATTGCTATCAGCTAAAACATTGGAGCAATCATGTTATCAAGAGCTGGAAAAGAATGGGAGGTTGATTACAGGTATTCAAAGTTTAACTTGGGACACCTATTGGTTGTTTCTAGTAAAACCATACAGCCAGAGAACCACCCTCAAGTGTCTAACAGATGCAATCGGGTGTATCATTCCCGATATACACGATGCCACATGCTCGACTCAGCTCAATTCTCGTCTTAGCCGCCCTCAAGAAGTGGAACCGATGCTAGCGATATGCCAACTCAGATCAAAGGGAAAATAGTGCTGCCGACTACCAAATTGTTGTGAAGGAGATATTCAATATCAAGTTATACCAATTAAATAACATTTTAATTTTGTAGTTAGCTAGTTTAATTAAGTATTTATAGACCCTTTCATGCATTTAGAAAAGGTCATCAATTTTTTTATAAGACTCAAACCTGAAGTTGCACTACTGTACTTCAGGTATATTTTTTTATAAAGACTGGGCCAATTATTCAATTTTTGACAACGAAGCTTTTATGTGGATGTGCACTATTGCCTTTATTTAGAAGTATCTCTGAGTTGAAAGAAAGAATTTGAATTGCGATTAATGTTGGGAATGATTTGTAGCACATATGGTACTACTATCTATGTCTAAATTCATTCTTTTTATGTGAATTGTTATTTGATTACTCTTGCTATTATTGAATATATGCATGTGTTTCAACAACATTCTTTAGACTTTCCACTATTGGATGTTTACATGATGCTTTTCTTTTAGTCATACATGTATCAATAATATATAAAAGACAAGTGTAACAATGTTTTATTAATTACTTTGTTCAACTATTTGAACAAAGCAATTATTATATGAATGAATGTCTATGTCTATCGAATAGAGTCATCTATATGATTATTGATGAACAAAGATCATCAAACGTTGCACTTAAGAATAGAAATTTATCGGGATAGAATAGTTATTTGTATTTTTGCTCTTTAGATTAAGTCATCCATCCATTATCACTTATTAGAAAACCAGTCACTCGTCCATCCCCTTTTTATTCATCATTGGGAAACTGGTCCCATTATATCCAGTCGGAGCCACCATCCCAAATGGAAAAGGAGCTGCATTAAGGTCCGGACCGGGTGGTTTTCCTCGATGTTGATGCAACGATTTTCGAAGCATCAACATTTTTGGCGCTAGAAGGAGGGCCTAAACTATGAATTGCGAGTAAATCAAAATCTATAGGCCATGCTCAGAGTAAATCTCCCTCCACCTCACCTTGGACCTCCCGTTTGCATTTTGAAATACCAGTATCCAAACGAGAAGAAGAGGAACCAACTACCACTGCTCAATCCCATCATACTTCAGAACGATTAAGTCCTGAGTCCCCTGAAGTTCAGTCTCTCATCTAGAAACTTCAAGGCTTTTCCATATCAGCTCAGAAATCTGAAGTGTCTCAAGGCAGTGAGACTTTGCAATTCAATCTACCTCACCCTCTCACCAGACTTCAAAGTGGAAAACTCGACATTGAACCTACTAAGTTGGCTTTACCAAAAAGGAAAAAGGCTAAAAAGAACACTGAAGGATCTGGTAGTGAGACCTTTTCTTCATCATCCTCTATCTCATCCTCTCTAGTGCGAAGTCAAGCATCCACTCCCCCATTACATATTGTTGTTCAGTAGGGATCACCAACTTTAACATCACAGTCTATTCAATATTCAATACCAACTCCTCCCCAAACACCTGGAACTCCATCGGAAATTGTTGTTACTTCTAAGATGGCCCAGAATCCATGGAATAGTCCTTGTGCGGTCAGTATGCCTACACCATTACATCCATTACCTGATTATCCTGAGAAATGGTTACCAAAATTTAATCCAGATGTTGGAACATTGGCCGAGGAACATATTAACAATTTCATGTTATCAGTTAATCTAAAAGGAGTGAAAAAAGAAGATGTTGTCGTTAGGCTTTTCCCTTACACCTTACAAGGATCAGCTAGGTGTTGGTATTTTTCCTTACCCTCTGGATCCATTACCAGCTGGAATATCTTTCAAGAGCAGTTTCTCACTAAGCATGGCAATGATAGATCCTTAGCGACACTAATTAATGATCTTTCAAATCTAAGGATTGAATCTAGAGAACCTATCAAGGAGTTTAACTCTCGATTCAATAAACTCTTTAATAAAATCGCTACCGATTCCAAGCCAAGTGAGAAAATCAGAAGCGAGTGGTATATAACAGCCCTAACTTCAAATATAGGCATTTTTGTAGATAGGGTTGGAAAACCAACTTTAGCCGAAAACATGAAAGAAGTGCTTGTTGTGGAGAAACACATTATTGCTTTAGAAAAGAAAGCTGCTCTCGAAGATAGGAAATCCAAAAAAGTTTCTTTTAAATATGATTCAAAGAAGAAAACCCCTAAAGATCCATACGATATGAAGGTTCTACAAAAGGTCCTCAAAACAATGTCAAATGAAATGGTTGAAATCAAAAAACAAGTAGCAGAAACTTCAACAAAGAAACCATTTAGGAATTTTTTGAAACCTGAGTCAAAACCACCAAATGTTATATCTAATGTAGATTCAGATCCTGAAGAGGAAGAAGAAGGTGAAACAATATCACCATTCGATGAATTTGAAGAAGAGGAAGTTGTCGAATGCTATGGAATGTGGGACTTCATATTACCTAACTCCGAGACAGAAAATGAACAAGAAGCTTCTCCTATGACTACCAGGAGTAAAGGTGCCCCTGAACCTGTCCAGGCAAGTTCAAAGAAAAGGAGTGTAGTTACTACTACTACTACAAAGGAAAAGGTACCCACAAAGAAGTCGGCCGCAACATTACCTCAAAACCAACCATCATCCTCAAATATACCGTCAACATCTAAAACGTTGGTAGTATCGAATTCAATGAATTACAATATTGTTGATGATATGAAGAAGACAAAGGCAAAAATCACCATGTTTGAACTTAGCAAACTAAAACATCAGCAGAAATTGCTTCTTAAGGAACTAAATGCAGTGCCTTCTTCGCCTCTTCCTAGTGCTAAAGTTGCAAATGATTCAGGTCAACCACCTTCTAGTAGGATTGAAGATACTGATACGATTTTAATTGGAGACAGATCAAATTCCCATACTCCCCCTTTCCTCTTAACCTATGAGATCTATAATCTAAACCTACACAATTGTTTGATTGACTCAGGAGCATCCTCTAATGTAATGCCAGCTTCAGTTTGTTCCAAACTGAACATTGAGCCCCAAAAGTCTGCAATTCACATTGTGCAGTTGGATGAACCAAGGTCCAGGTTTTAGGGGAAATCAACTCTGTAACTATCAGGTTATCAGTTGATCCATGAGTAGTTCAGAGAATTGATATCTTAATTGCTAATATACTTGAGTTTTATGGTTTAATCTTGAGTAGGGATTGGTCTGAGAAACTCCATGGGTATATTTCTACCGATTGGTCCCATATGTGGCTACCCTACAAGGGAAATCCAAATCAAATTAAAATCAATCGGGAGAAACATATGACCCATACAATCATTGAATTTGAACAGGAAAATCAACCAATAGAATTTAATAATAATATTTTGGGGAATTACTCTTTTGAATCATTCTTTGGCAATTATACTGCCCAACCATCTCCTTTCTCAGTAAATAATTTCACATCCCGAATCGAAAATTTTTCACAAACCGATAGATCAAGATGTGTTAATATTGTTGAGAACAATGTAAATAAAATTGTTGATAATTCTTTATTTTGGTCACTATACTTTG
Source organism: Pinus taeda (assembly GCA_000404065.3). NCBI lineage: Eukaryota > Viridiplantae > Streptophyta > Pinopsida > Pinales > Pinaceae > Pinus > Pinus taeda. Next base: position 105,247 of record APFE030656948.1, read on the forward strand.
ACGGATCTAAATCTAGTGAAGGATCAGGAGTAGGGTGTATTTTAGTTAGCCCTGAGGGAGAAAAAACTATGTTGTCTTGTAGTTTGGAATTCGAATGCACAAATAATACAGCTGAGTATGAGGCCTTAGTTCAAGGACTATATAAAGCTATTGGTCTTAAAGTTCAATATTTGAAAGTGTTTGGTGATTCAGAGATTGTCATAAAACAAGTTAGAAATACAATTCATTGTCTTTCTAGTCACCTCAAGCACTATCAGTCTTTGGTCCAAGAACTTATATCTCAATTTTTAGCATTCAATATTTCTCCTATCCCTAGATCCCAGAATGCAGCAGCTGACTTGCTAGCCAATGTTGCTTCTAAACTCCTACCTTCCGAAGATTACAGCCCAGATAGATTTTCGGTAGAGTTAATTTTTAGACCATCAATTCCTGACAATATCACCAATTGGCGAGTGTTCAATCACGATAAAGACATCTTATATTTCTTGACTTCCGACAAGTCCTACAATGATCAAATCATTGATGAAAGCAATCATGACCTCCAGATGAAGGAAAAGCAAGAAGAAAACTCAATACCGAAACCAGTGGTTAAACTAGAGGATCTCTATGATATTAAAGACAAGTTTAAACAAGTAACCATTTCAAAGCTCCAAAGTTCCACTTTAAGATTTCAGTTGATAAACCTTGGTACTGAGAAAAACCCTCAAAACATCAATTTGGGATTAGGACTTTTTGTGGAAGAAAGAACAACATTCATTAGGTTATTAAGAAAAAAAACATGTCTTCGCTTGGAAATATGATGATTTAAAAACATACGATACATCAATCATTCAGCATACCATTCCAATGCTTTCTGAACAAAAATCAGTCCAACAGAAGTTGACGAAAATTCATCATAACTTAGAGAGTCAAATAAAATCAGTTGTCAATAAACTCTTGAAAGCTAAGATTATTTTTCCTGTCCAGCATTCAAACTAGATTTCCAATATGGTTTCTGTTAGAAAGAAAAATGGCGACATCAGGATTTGTATAGATTTCAGAAATCTGATAAAGCAAGCCAAAAAGATAATTTCCCATTACCTACCATGGAGCAGATACTCTATTCAGTAGTAGGTTCTGAGTTAATGTCCTTTTTAGATGGTTTTTCAGGGTATAACCAAATTTTGGTCCATCCTGATGACAGACTCAAAACTACCTTCAGAACAAAATGGGGAACTTATGCTTACCAAAAAATGCCTTTTGGACTTATTAACACATGAGCTACATTCCAAAGAGCAATGGATGTAGCTTTCAAAGGATTGATCAATAAAATAGTAGTTGTCTATTTAAATGATATTACTGTATTCTCCAAGAAGAGATCCAATCATTTACATGATTTAAATCAAATCTTTGAACATTTCAGAAGGTATGGTATTTCTCTCAATCCCAAAAAATCCTTCTTTGCTCTTAATCAAGGAAAGCTCTTAGGCTTCATTGTTTCCAAAGATGGTATTTATATAGATCCGGATAGAATTAAAGAGATTTCTGAAATTCCATTCCCTCGTAACAAAAAATCCATGCAGTCATTTTTAGGTCAAATTAACTTTGTTAAGAGATTTGTTCCTGATTTTTCCCAGATTATTTTACCATTGCAAACCATGATTAAGAAAAATTCGGTGTTTAGATGGGGATCTCCAGAAAAGGAAGCATTTGACTCTATCAAACAAGCAATAATCAATGCCCCCGCTTTAAACACTCCTAATTTTTATAATCATTTCATACTGTATATTATGGCGTCCACTTCATCTTATGCAACAGTACTCACTCAGATTAATGATCACAACTTGGAAGCACCAATTTCATTTTATAGTTCAAATCTTCAAGGTGCTGAACTTAATTATTCAGAAGTTGAAAAACAAGCCTTTGCTGTGTACAAAGCTATCAAACATTACACACCCTTCCTTTTAAAATCCCATACAAAAGTTATAGTTCCTTTTTCAGCAGTAAGACAATTACTAATCCAAAGGGAATTAGGAGAGAAAAGGGCAAATTGGGTTACAACACTACAAGAATATGACTTGGAAATCAAGCCAGCAAAAATTGTTAGAGGCGAAGGTTTTTGCAGGTTATTAGCAGGAGCATCCAACATTCAAGAATCAGGTGATACAGAATATACTGAAGAAATCAATCAGATAAGTATCACTAATCCTGAATCACAATATGCAGACTTGATCTTCTATTTAAAAAATGGATATACACCTCCTAATATTTCTTATAAAAACAAACGTGCCATTAGGTAAAAGAAAAAAACTTCATAATCATTGATGATGTACTTTATAGACAAAATTATGATTCAATTTTATTAAGATGCCTAGAAAAACCTGAAGCGCAAAAGGTTTTGCAGGAGCTACATGACGGACCAACAAGAGGACATTTTGGAGCTGATACAACAACCCACAAAATCATTCATGCTGGATATTATTGGCCCACCCTATTCAGAGATACTCACGAATATGTAAGGAAATGCCGAAGTTGTCAAATCTCCAGTGGAAGACAATGAAAACCAACTTTCCCTTTGCAACCAGTCAACATTGATCAACCTTTCGAGCAATGGGGATTGGATATCATTGGGGAAATAACTCCATAGTCCTCCAAACAACATAAGTATATCCTTACTGCTAGTGATTACTTTACTAAGTGGGTTGAAGCAATTCCTTTAAAGACAACAAACTCTGAAGTAATTATAGAGTTTATAGATCAATTCATCATTACCAGGTTTGGTGTCCCAAATGCTCTTGTTTTCGATAATGCATCTTATTTATCTGGAAATTCTATGTTTGAGTTCGCCATTAAAAGAGAATTTAAATTAAAATATTTTGCAAATTACTATCCTCAGGGTAATGGTTTAGCAGAATCTACCAATAAAAATCTAGTCAAAATTATTAAGCGAACTATTGAACAAAATCATAAAAACTGGCATAAATCTTTGATATTTGCACTATGGGCTGATAGAATAACGCAGAAGGCTTCCATAGGTACTTCTCCATTCAGTATTGTACATGGGAAAGAAGCAGTTCTACCAACCAATCTATTGCTTCCTTCTCTAGCCCTAGTTCAGTTTATTGAAGAAAGCCCCCCTTCTTCTATTCAACTTAGACATGATCAAATCTTAAAATTAGAAGAAGAAAGAGAAAAGTCCAAAATTACTCATGCAAAACATCAGCAAATTATCAAGTCATCTTTTGATTCAACTTCATCAGTTCAAAAAAATTCAAGTTAGTGGGTCTAGTTCTGAAATGGGACAAAGCCCATGAGGATAAAGGAAACAAACTAAGTTCCAGAAAATGTGCTTGGATCCATTTCAGATGAACGAGAAGATAGGCCATTCTACA
>APFE030656948.1:109295-164107 GCA_000404065.3 Pinus taeda
AAGGAGAAAATTGTCCATTCCATTCATCAAAGTTTATGATTACTCAGAGTGTAATTCTAAAATATTTGATATAAAAGATAAGGGGTCTTATTACAAGCCTGCTTACCATGATCATTGGGAAATAGTTTAACTGACATTACCAACACTACATACCAAAACAGGGTAATGGCTTATAATCATAAGACAAGGGGTCTCATCACGAGCCAGCTTGTTCGGTTAGATTTCAACCAGTGAATGGCATTGTCAAACAGCTGGCCACCAAACCAGGACAATGGCTTTTTATCTTACAAAATAATAGAAAAGAAAAGGAAATACAAAATATGAAAGCATATTTTTGGATTCATTCTTTTAATCATACTCTGAAATGGATGGGATAATGGACAATCAAATGGTTAAAAGGTATCCCTATTGAAACTATGAACGTTTGCTGGTAGCAGAGGCTCTACCTATGACAAAGGATTCATTAAAAAGGCTCAGTTGGAAAGGTTCTTTGTTTTATCATTATCAACCAATAGAGGCCAATTTAAAACTTAGAATGTATTTAATTTTAACAAAAGAAAAAATTAGTAAAAATAGCTCTTATTAGATTCAGAATGTATGTATACCTAGTTATATTAGAATTTTCCTCTTTGATAAGATTTCTATATAAAGAAAGTCTAAGTATTTCAACATTTCTCAGAGATAACTATTTCTCCTAGCGAATCACCAATTATTGTGTTGTACAACACCCCCCCATTTCATAAAATTTTACTTTCAAAATATAATATGAAATGGGCCCCTTTTAGATTTATGAATACAATTGGTATCAACTTATCATTCCTCAAAAGGTTCGAAAGGAAATAATATATTATAAACCTTTTGAGTGAACATAAATTGGTCTTATAAAAATAAATGAATAATTCTTTATTATTGCGATAAAGCGATCGCAAGATTGCATATCGCAATAACAAAGGATGCATAACAAAAATACCCATTGGTTTGCCCCGATGAGACAAGCGAATAACTATCGGATATCAGGAAAGGTAAGCGATTGTAACAAAAGGCCCTCTCTCTATGCTCCGATGTGATATCGCTATCGGCGATCGGGGAATATAACATACATGCAACAAAAGGCTCCCTTCTAAAAACGCCCGATGCGAATTAGCTTTATCGCTATCGGCAATCGGGGATTTCGCAATGACACAAATGTAAATACTTGAGCATTCCTCCGATCTCCAATTGCGATAAAGCTATGCGCGAATTTCAAAAAGGATTGTAAAGGCTTGGGTATATTATGTTAAATTATTATTAAAAGCCTTTCTATTCCCGATAGTGATTCACTTGTGTTCAACCACCAAAAAATCAAAGCCACGCTTAAATGAATTATTCGGTGAATAAATGATATGATGAGCATTTAAATGATTGACAGGTTTAAATGGCCAATTAATGGAGTATTTATGCCAAAATCTCTTCAGAGATTGTATCCGCGGCAATATTATTTTAATCCTTCATTATTCATTGATTGATATAACTCTTTCATACTTGGTTTGCACCACCTATCCTTTGCATTACATTCATTTTATCTCCTGCGAAGAGCTCCTCCGAAGTAACAAATTTAGGCCAAATGGGGAAGAAATCTAAAAAATTTGAAACAACTTCAGCTTCCGCAGTAACAGGACAATCTACCGTTGATCCGGGACCAAGTAAAAAAGGATTGATCTCAGACACTACATGTCTTGGTCTCAACAATACTAGTTGGCAGAGCATCTATAATCTAGTTGAAGCCTAAGAGCCTGGATTAGTATCAGTACAAGCTACAGAAGGTTTGAACCGAAAGTCCGAAGCTACCCTAAAGGATTTAGCCAATTCTTACTTACACCGAGTAGCGGCTCGAGAGAAAATTCTTCCATACACAGCTGTAGTAAGGTGGGCAGTTGAGGAAATCCCGGTTACAAACAGAACATTTTGCACAGTTGATGGGAGAGTCTTCGATTCATTTCAACCCAATGATTTGAGACAAATGTACCATTTGCCTGAACCAGAAAAGAAATATAACAAAGCATTTCTGGAGAAGTTCAGAGATGAAAATGAAACTGAATCAGCACCTATATGGGAATGGAGACAGAACCCCGCAAAGCACAAGCATGAGTCCTTAGGTAAGTACTTTGTTGATTCATTATGTTCTCCTTATTGTTACGTTGGGGCGATGATGTGTAGGATTTGGGGGTTGCATGATTCCTCAAAATTCTCAATAGAGATGGTTCCTTTAATGGAAGCAGCAATCAATAGCGAAATAATGGATTGGGGGAACATATTATCTGATAAGTTAGCAACTATTATTCTTGAGTTCAGAAATAAAATTCACGTTACCGATAGGTCTATTCCTCCATTTTATTATAGTGCCTACATCTTAGATACTCTTTGTTTTAACTCCGAATTTCCTGTGCTAGGGTGGAGATGGACTCCACAGGACCCCATGCCGATTCATATCTGGCACCAGAAGTTGTGGGAGGCCCATTATAAAGACCACTTGTATCAAGTTTGTAATGGATTTATGTTGCCCATTTACTATGCAATTTTTGACAATCCTGCTCCTAAGATTTCCTCGCAAGCAGAAATTGACTTAACAGCCCTAGGAAACTTGTTCGGAGAAGATAAATTTACATATATAAGAGTTTTCGGCAGCCTTGCCAGGCGTCATGTTCTCCCCTTGTACATACCCGACAAACTATTGGCTAGAGAGATAGCATATCATTTTACGCCCGTAGGAGCGACCAAGACTCTGAGGAATTCAAAGAAGCAAGTTTGGCCTCCTTTTCCTGTAAGGTGTGGTGTTTACACTCCGCATGACTATAAGCATGCAGAGAAAGAAGCAGAAAAGATAAATATACTGAATCTCACCACTCTTCCTAATAGATGATTTGATCCAAGGAAAATCGTCTATAATGTACTGGATCAGGCAAAACTCACTAAGTTTGAACATAAAGAAGATGAGTTTGATGACCTATTATCTTCGGCGGAGTCATTATTTCAGGTTCAAACACTAGAAAAAATGAGATATCACGACGATGGGTTAGTGGAATTCAACAAACTCAGAGAGCAGAGGTTGCAAACTCTGCCTCTAGATTTACTAGCTACTGCCCCAATGACACAATCAAGCAAACCTGAACAGTGACTTACTGACGAACCTCCTGCTACATCAGAAATTTTTGAAGAAGTCCAGAGGAAAGAGCAAGAGGAAGTATAGAGGAAAGAACAGGAGGAAGTGCGAAAGAAAGAGCAAGAGAAAATACATGAGGAGGAACAGAAAAAGGAGCAAGATAAGAGCAGCAAGGATGTGAATGTCGATACCCAGGTTGACCCGAAATTGCTCCAAGAATGGCAGAAATTTGACTCAATCATAAGCAATCTGGAAAGCTCAAAAGATGCTGATACATCCAAAGCAACAGATACACAGGATACACCGTCAAAAAAGGTTCCAAGTGAAGGAACCAGTGGCCTACCTCCTAGTATAGACTTAGAAATAATTCCAAAAGATCCTTCGGATCAAATCATTTTGCAAGTGGAGGATATACCTCCATTGGATGTCTTTTATAGCCCAAAACACAGGCCCGTAGTAAAGAGACAATGAAAAAGGAGAAGGATTGATCAACCTTCCCTGTTCCCCGAACAAACAGAGACAACCAACGTAGTTTGGAAAGAGGAGTTCGATCCTTCCGATGACCTAACAAAGCTGTCCCAGTATGTCGGAGCCTATTCGGTGGCCACCATGGACAAGGCATCGGAAGTGAGTAATTTACTAAAATGAAAAGGCTAGGAAATTATTTTGTTACAAACACAACTATCGGATGCACACCAGAAAGCTGAACAATTAGAACAACAATTCTCAACTCAGTAACAATTAAATAATCAACTGAACAAGAAATTACTTGAAGAGAAACAGAGGGTAGATTCAAGTGCGATTCAAAGGCAGAAAGAATTATTGGAAGCATTGGAAAAATTGAAGACGATGAATGAACTATGGTAAAGACAAAAGATGAGAAAATTGCTCAATTATTACTTCAAATAGAGAAGTTCAAGAGTCTTCCGCGGCTTGCCGATTTCAGAACAGAATCACTACAGATTAATAAGGCACTGATAACACAAATAAGACTATTGTGTCATAAAATTGCTCAATTTGAACCCCTGTGTGACATAACATCATCAATAATCGATAAATCAGTCGATGTTAGACAGGACTTAGAGTAGGCCGATGAGACCTTAACAGATTTTCTTACTTGGCAGGACACTAGTGAGGGACATGCAGTAAATTTACCTAAAATCCTAGAATCACATAAAGAAATCCTATTCTTGGAATGGTAGTCCCAAGTGATGAAGGCAGAGAGAGCAGTTTATAGATGCAAATTATCCACAAGTAATTTGATTGAATTAGTTAACAATACTCTCTATTTATCTAATATGATCTCTCAATGTACACCAGGTAAATTTCTATCGGCTAAAACATTGGAGCAATCATGTTAGCAAGAGTTGGAAAAGAATGGGAGGTTGATTACAAGTATTCAATGTTTAACTTGGGACACCTATTGGTTGTTCCTAGTAAAACCATACAGCCAGAGACCCACCCTCAAGTGTCTAACAGATGCAATCAGGTGTATCATTCCCGATATACATGATGCCACATACTCGGCTCAACTCAATTCTCGTCTCAGCTGCCCTCAAGAAGTGGAACTGATGCTAGCAATATGCCAACTCAGATCAAAGGGAAAATAGCCAGAGTGATGAATCATGCTGCCAACTACCAAATTGCTGTGAAGGAGATCTTCAAGATCATGTTATACCAATTAAATAACATTTTAATTTTGTAGTTAGTTAGTTTAATTAAGTATTTATAGACCCTTTCATGCATTTAGAAAGGGTCCTCAGTTTTTGTATAAGACTCAAACCTGAAGTTGCACTACTGTACTTCATGTATATTTTTTTTATAAAGACTGGGCCAATTATTTCAATTATTGACAACGTAGCTTTTATGTGGATGTGCGCTACTGCCTTTATTTAAAAGTATCTCTGAGTTGAAAGAAGGAATTCGAACTGCGATTGATGTTGGGAATGATTTTCAACACATATGGTACTACTATCTATGTCTGAGTTCATTCTTTTTATGTGAATTGTTATTTGATTACTGTTGCTATTATTGAATATATGTATGTGTTTCAACAACATTCTTTATACTTTCCACTATTGGATGTTTACATGAGGCTTTTCTTTTAGTCATACATGTATCAGTAATATATAAAAGACAAGTGTAACAATGTTTTATTAGTTACTTTGTTCAACTATTTGAACAAAGCAATTATTATATGAATGAATGTCTATGTTTATCGAATAGAGTCATCTATATGCTTATTGATGAACAGAGATCATCAAACGTTGCACTTAAGAATAGAAATTTCCCCGGATAGAATAGTTATTTGTATTTTTGATCTTTAGATTAAGTCATCCATCCATTATCACTTATTAGAAAACTAGTCACTCATCCATCCCTTTTTTATTCATCATTGGGAAACTAGTCCCATTATATCCAGTTGGAGCCACCATCCCAAACGGAAAAGGAGCTACATTAAGGTCTGGACCGGGTGGTTTTCCTCGATGTTGATGCAATGATTTTTGAGGCATCAACACCTTCAAAAAAGTGTTTTCCTCAACGCTTGAGTAGTTTTCGATGCTTCTGTATAAAATTATCGTCCTCCCATGTGGAATCTTCAGCGGACAAGCTCTTCCACTTGATGAGATACTTCGAAATTGATCGATTTCGTAGCTATCTAGTTTTTGTTTTTGTGACTACTTTCGATTCCAATATAATTTTTCCTTCCTCATCAAGTTCTGGCAATATTGTTTGAACTAGGAGCTTGTTGCCTATAACCTTCTTTAAACATGAAACATGGAAAAATGGGTGCACTCGAGAAGTTGCAGGAAGCTCCAATTTGTATGCCATATTACCAATCTTTTGCAACACCTTGTACAGACTATAATACTTTGGTGATGATTTATTATCCTTCTTAGATTGCTTGAGGGACATTTGTTTATATGGTTGTATTTGTAGGAATACCCAGTCACCTACATCAAAAATTCTTTCACTGTGATGTTGATATGCATGTTGTTTTATTCTATTATGCGCTAACACGAGGTTATCCTTTAAGAGTTGGAGAACTTGTTATTGATGCTCGATGTGATGTTCCACTGCTTGAACCTTAGAATTTTCTCTTAAATATGATGCGATGGATGGTGGATGATATCCATAAAGTGCCATAAATGGGGTCATTTTTGTTGTAGTATGGAAGTAAGTGTTATACCACCATTCAGCTAGAGGCAACCATTTGACCGATTGTGTCTATTTATCAAATACAAAGCAACGAAGATATCCTTCCAAACATGTGTTTACTATCTCAGTTTCCCCATCAGATTGAGGATGATAAGATGAGCTATGAGCTAACTGAGTACCAAGACAAGAAAATAATTCTGTCCAAAAATTTCCAGTGAAAATGGGATCTCTGTCACTTACAATAATCTTTGGGTTTCCATGTAGCTTTTGAATGGTTTCCATAAATGCAGTAGAAACCGTACTAGCTTTAAATGGATGTGATAATGCACAAAAATGTGCATACTTGGTAAGTCTGTCAACTACCACCATGATGACACTCTTTCCCTCAGACTTGGGTAAACCTGTGATAAAATCAGTTGAACCTCCTCCCAACGTTGGCTTGGAATGGATAAAGGTTGTAATAGACCTAGGGTCTTAATTGTTTCAACTTTATTTTGTTGGAAAACCAAACATTCCACCACAAACTTTTGAATATTCGATTTAAGGCCATCCCAAAAAAATTCCTTCTTAATCATGTGGTAAGTTTTTAAAAATCTTGAGTGCCCTCCTAAGGGAGAAGTGTGCAATTCTATAAGAATCTTTTGTTTGAGTTGGGAATTCTTATAGAGGTATAAGCAATATTTGTACCATAGTGAATCATTTTTCCAACTAAATTTATCAGATGTACTAGAATATTGTTGTAATGTTCGAATAAGTGCCCGCACTTCTTTGTCATTCTTCCATTCCTCCCTTGCTTCATTTATCGAATTTGGTTGGATAATAGAAATGGCACACAACAATGCTTCCACATCCCCGTCCTTTCTTGAGAGTGCATCTACCACAACATTTTGCTTCCCTTTTTTGTAGATGATTTCAAAGTCATAACCCAACATCTTTGGGACCCATTTTTGTTGCTTTTCAGAGGATAATCTTTGTTCTAAAAAGTATTTAAGGCTATCATGATCCGTTTTTACCTTGAAGTGTCTTCCCATTAGGTAGAGTCACCATTTCTTACGTGCATGTAGTAGTGCCAACATTTCCTTCTTATAAATAGCTTTGTGTAAATACTTTCCCTTGATTGGACGACTTTCGAAAGAAATGGGTCTTTCAACTTGCATTAAAACAACACCAATTCCATTTCCTGAAGCATCACATTCCACAATAAAGGTTTTTGTAAAGTCCGGTGTAGCTAAGACCGGTGCTTGGCACATTGCCTCTTTAAGATGATCGAAGGCCTTTGTTGCCTCTGGAGTCCATGAAAATGCATCTTTCTTCAATAATGTTGTTAGAGGTGCTGCTTTTTTCCCATAATTCTTAACAAACTTGCGATAATACACTGTCAACCTGAGAAATCCTCACAGATGCTTTATGGATGTGGGAATTTTCCATTCCTTAATGGCTTTAATTTTGTTAGTGTCTACCTTAACTCCTTCATGAGATACAATATGACCCAGATATTCCACCTCTTATACTCCAAAGAAACATTTGGATCTTTTTCCATATAATTGTTTCTCCTCCAATAGTTGTAGCACCCTGTCAGCATGTTCAACATGATCCTTCCAAGACTTGTTGTAGATTAGTATGTCATCAAAAAATACTAACGCAAATTCTCGAAGGAAGGGTTTGAAAATGGAATGCATCAAACCTTGAAATGTAGAAGGTGCATTGGTAAGGACAAAGGCATGACCAAAAATTCATAATGATCCTGATGAGTTCTAAATGTTACTTTCAGAATGTCTTCTGTCTTCATTCTGATTTGATGATATCCTGAATGAAGATCCAACTTGGTGAAGTAAATTGATCCATGCAATTCATCCAACAATTCATCAATGATAGGAATGGGAAACTTATCTTTAATAGTGAGCTTGTTGAACTCCCTATAATCCGGAAACATGCACCATGATCCATCCTTCTTATGCACCAATACTACTACAGCAGAGAAAGAACTTTGACTAGGTTGAATTATACCAGCCTCAAAGATTTCTGCAACCAACGTTCAATTTCACTCTTTTGGGCATAGGGATATCTGTATAGCCTGATGTTTGGAGGAACACTTCCTGGAATCAAATAAATAACATGATCATGATCACAAATAGGTGGGAGACCTTTGGGAGTCTCAAATACCTTGGAATGATTGTCTGATACTTTTTGGATATTTGGAGAAATAGATGATTTCGATGTGGAAACATCTAGCGAACATAATTGTGCAATTAAACCTCGTTGTTCCTTTTTTAGAAGATTTTCCATACCATTGGAGCTGATTATCTTTCCCAGTTTCCCTGCAATACCCCTTAATTCAACTTCCTTTCCTTCTGTAGAAAATTTCATGAAAAGTTCTTGAAAATTGAAAGCTATTGTATCCAAGGATTGCAGCCATTGGACTCCTAGTACAACATCAGCACCTCCCATTGGAATGGAAAGCATTGGGATATTCAATACATATTCTCCCATGGATAGCTTGATATTATGGCACTTTCCAGAGCAATTTATGGTTCCTCCACTTGCAATCATCACTTAACACTCTGGTGCTGGATATAGGAAGCAATTCAATTCTTTTGTTATCTTACAATGAATAAAATTGTGGGTACTTCCTGAATCAATCAACACTATTACCTTTTTTTTCTTGATATGTACTTCTATCTTGATAGGTTGAGGAATGGTAATTCCAGCCAATGCATTACAAGATATGGTCAGATTCATTACTTCTTTATCTAGGGTTTGTTCCTGGAGTATATCCTCTTCTTTTGACATTTCTTGTTCCTTTTCTTCCTCCTCTTCACAATCTATGTAGAATAATTTTTTCTCAACAAACTTATGACCTTTAGTGTATTGCTATCACAACTATAACAAATCCCTTTTTCTCTTTTTTCTTCCAATTGTTGTGGTGTCAACCTTATAGGTTGTGGAAGGCTAGGGGCAAGAACACTTCCATCTTTATAGTTGTGAGTGGTGTTGGGTGTGGAGCCTGATTATCTTTTGTATTCAAAGGTATTGCCACATTGGATCCCAGTTCGAAATGGGTCAGCAATGCCACCCATAAAATATTTGCTACAGGGGGGGTCTAGGGGGGGACGGCAGCGACCTTTGGGGAGCCCCCCCCTGGTGGGGGGTTTTGGGGGCAGCGCCCCCGAAGCTAAAAATAGATGTAAAATTGCCTTGTAAAAATATAATAATTTGTAGTCAATCTGGGCAGTTCATTAGGCAGATGATTTGATGGTAAAACTTATGTTTAGTTTAGGGTTTTCTGCCCTAGAAGGCAACCCCTCTCTTTGTATGAGGGCATTGTATTTGAGGCTATGTAATAGATGTGTATTCTGTGAGTGAGAAGCAGAGAGGTGAGACTGTGAGAGAAAATAGAGGATATTATATTGGATCTGCTGTAGGTTGTGTCTCTTCATTTTGATAGATAATAGAAAGGAAGGAATGGATGTTCGGGGTGGACGTAGCCCAAACTGGGTGAACCACGTATATCTGTGCCTCTCTTGTTTTATGCGTTTTCTGTGTTTATATTTCTGCAATATTTTATGTTTTCCATTGCTTCGTAATATATAAATTTCTAACAACTGGTATCAGAGCCGAAGGTCTATTTGGCTGATAAACTCACAGGAAAGAAGGGCTCCTTGTTCGAGTAGGAGCAATGGCGGAAGATGTTAAGTTTAGGGTCGAAAAATTTAATGGCCAAAACTTCTCACTGTGGAAGATGTGGATGGAAGATTATCTCTATCAAAAAGATCTATACCTCCCATTGGGCGTAAAAGAAAAGATGTCGATGGATATGAATGATGAAGAATGGAACCTTCTCGATAGATAGGCACTCAGAACAATACGGTTGTGCCTCGCAGCGTCGGTCACCTTCAACATTTCGAAGGAAACAACAACACAGGGTTTGATTAAGGTGTTGGAGAAACTATATGAAAAACCCTCGGCCTCAAACAAGGTATTTCTTATGAAACGATTATTTAATATGAAGATGTTGGAAGGAGGATCTGCTGTAGACCATTTAAATGATTTTAATACTATTACAAGTCAGTTATGTTCTGTAGGGGTAAAATTTGATGATGAAGTTAAAGCTCTATTATTCTTGTGGTCATTACTAGAAAGTTGGAATGGTTTGGTAATGGCCATTAGTAACTCTGTTTCTGGATCTAGTACTTTAAAGTTTGATGATGTTGTCGGTGCTGTCCTTAGTGAGGAAATGCGATGAAAAAGCTCTGGTGAGACATCGGGTAATGCTTTGAGTGCAGAGTCTAGGGGAAGAAAAATGGAAAGAGGAAAGAGCTCAGGATATCGCAGTAAGTCAAGGAAAGACAGATCCAAGTCCAGATCGGGGATAGTGTACTGGAAATGCGAAAATAAAGGACACCTAAAGAAAGACTGTAGATCTTAGAAGGGAAAAGAAGGAGATGCACAACAAGAAAACAATCATGAAGCAAATGTGACAGGTGAGGTGTTACAACATGCTTTGATTCTTTCTTTCAAAAATATTACTAATTCCTGGGTGGTGAATTCAGGGGCCTCATTCCATGCCACACCTGATAAGAAATACTTTCATGACTATGTTCATGGAGATTTTGGACAAGTTCATTTGGGTGATGATAAACCCTGTAAAATTGTTGGAATGGGTAAGGTTCTTGTAAAATAGCAGAATGGAAACCAATGGCTACTAAAGGAGGTAAGGCATGTTCCAGATCTAAGAAAAATCTGATTTCAACAGGGCAGTTAAGAGCATGAAAATTGTGTGACAACTTTCACAGATAAAGCTTGGAAGGTTTCCAAAAGGAGCCTTGGTTAATAGCAAAAGGTGAAAAGGTTGGTACATTGTATTTATGCAATGGTATTTCTAACTCTGTTAATGCTTTAACTTCCAAATGAGCAGATGCAACATTATGGCATCATAGGCTCGGACACATGAATGAAAAGGGGATGAAGATTCTTCATTCAAGGAATTTGTTGCCGGGTTTGAAGAATGTTGATTTGGACTTCTGTGAGAATTGCATTTATGGAAAACAGAAGAGTGTCAAATTTCTCAAAGTTGGGAAAGAAAGAAGAGAAAAAAATTAGAGCTTGTGCATACAGATATATGGGGACCTGCTTAGGTATCATTGCTTGGTGGCTCTTGTTATTATGTTACTTTTATTGATGATGCAACTAGAAAAACATGGATTTATTGTATTAATAATAAATCTGATGTATTTGATACTTTCAAGAAATGGAAAGCTTTGGTTGAGATTGAGACAGGAAAGAAATTGAAGTGTCTTAGATCAGACAATGGACGTGAATATTACAGCAAAGAGTTTGATAGGTACTATTCAGAGCATGGAATTCACAGAGAGAAGACAGTTCCAAGAACACCACAAGCAAATGGTGTGTAAGAAAGGATGAACATAAAAATCATGGAGCATGCAAGGTGCATGAGATTGCATGCAGCATTGTCTTTACAGTTTTAGGCAGATGCTGTAGATGTTGTTGTTTATCTAATAAATAGAGGGCCTTCAAGTTCCTTAGATGGTGGTGTTCCAGAGGAAGCATGGACAGGTAAAAAGGTAAACTACTCTTTTTTAAAGCCTTTTGGTTGTGAGGCCTTTGTCCATATTAATAAGAAAATAGAACAAAGCTTGAGGCAAATTCAAAGAAATGTACCTTTATTGGATATGGTGTTAATGCTTTTTGTTATTGCTTATATGATTATGAAAATCACAAAATCATTAGGAGCAGAGATGTAATATTCAATGAAAAGGTATTGTATAAGAATTAGCTGCAGGAAAAGAAACAAGAAAAAGAAAACAAGGAATACATAGTTCTTGATGAAATCACTGAAAAAATAAAGGTTCTTGAAAATAATAATAATCAACAGCCACAACAACATCAACCACCACAATAGCAATAGGCACCCCAAACACCTGAAAGTGGTGTTAGAAGATCTACCAGGATAAGTAGACCCCCTGAACGATACTCTCCTTCATTATATTATTTATTGTTGACTGATTCTAGTGAACCCGAATGTTATGAAGAAGCAATGCAGGTTGAAAGTAGGAAGAAGTGGGAGGTAGCCATGCAAGAAGAGATGGACTCCTTAATGCATAACCAGACTTGGGACTTAGTCAAGTTTCCTACAGGAAAAACTACATTGAATAATAAATGCGTTTATAGGCTAAAGGAAGAAGATGGAGGAAAACAAAGGTACAAAGCTAGACTTGTGGTAAAGAGGTTTGCACAGAAGAAAGGTATTGATTTTGATGAGATATTTTCTCATATTGTTAAATGACTTCAATCAGAACTATTTTAAGTCTAGTAGCAGTTGAAGATTTACATATTTAGTAGTTAGATGTAAAGACAACCTTTCTCCATGGGGATTTGGAGGAAGAGATATACATGTAGCAGCCACAAGGATATGAGGTAAAATGGAAGGAGAAACTAGTGTGCAGGTTGAAGAAGAGCTTGTATGGCTTAAAACAGGCTCCAAGGCAATGGTATCTAAAATTTGACAAGTTTATGTTTGAACAAGGATATACTAGATGTCACTCTGATCATTTTGTTTATCTAAAATAGAAAAATGATGGCAGCTATATTATATTGTTATTGTATGTAGATGACATGCTTATTGCAGGGACTAACATGAAAGAAATAAATGTGCTCAAAATAAAATTGGCAAATTCATTTGCAGTGAAGGATTTTGGAGCTGCAAAACGAATCCTTGGTATGAGAATAACTAGAGATAGGAAAAATTTCAAATTAACATTATCTCAGAATGAGTACATACAAAAGGTGTTGAAAAGATTTAATATGCACAATGAAAAACCGATTAGTACACCTTTTGTTAGCCATTTCAAACTTAGTAAGGAAACGTGCCCAAAGACCCAAGAAGACATGGATTATATCTTTAAAGTTCCATATGCATCAACATTTAGAAGCTTAATGTATGAAATGGTCTGCACAAGGCCTGATATTGCACATGCAGTGGGAGTTGTAAGAAGGTACATGAACAATCTAGGAAAGGAACATTGGATGGCAATGAAATGGATTCTCAGATATTTGAAAGGTACCACAAATCAATCACTATGCTTTGGTGGTTCAATTTTTTCTCTACAGGGATATGTTGATGCAAACATGGCAGGTGGCAGAGATAACAGGAGGAGAACTATAGGATATGTATTTACTGTAGGTGGAACAACTGTCAGTTGGGTTTCAAAAATCCAAAGTGTTTTTTCTCTTTCAACAACAGAAGCAAAGTATGTTGCTGGTACAGAGGCTAGTAAAGAAATGATTTGGTTACAATGGTTTATGGGTGAATTGGGTAAGGAGCATGATATGGGCACGCTATACAGTGATAGCCAAAGTGCCATTCATCTTACAAAGAACTCAACATTTCATTCCAGGACTAAACACATACATCTCAAGTACCATTTCATACGATTAGTGTTGGAATATGGAGAGTTGAAGCTGGAAAAGAAACACAATAGCTAGAATCCTGTAGATATGCTAACAAAAGTTGTAACCAAGGAGAAATTGAGCATATGCTCAGTTTCAATTGGTCTTCAAGGATGATGATGAAGATGAGAAATAGCTAGGTCCAAATAGGAGTCATTTTCCAGCAAATGAAGCAGCAATGGAGTTGCTACAATCATTCTCCAAGTGGGAGATTTTTGGGTGTGGAGCATGATTCTTCAGAGGTCTTTGTTTGAGCCAGATCTATAATCCAGAAAGTTTGTACACCCCTGGACTTGTCCCCCCATGGGGGTTCAGGGGAGCCAATCCCCCCCAGCTGGGGGGTCTAAGGGCCAGCAGTCCCCTGGCGGGGGTTTCAGGGACGGCACCCCCGAAGCTAAAAACATATGTAAAATTGCCTTGTAAAAGTATAGTAATTTCTAGTCAATCTGGGTCATTCATTAGGGAATGAACTGACGATAGAACTTATGTTTAGTTTAGGGTTTTTTTACGTAGAAGGAAACCCCTCTCTCTGTATGAGGGCATTGTATTTCAGGCTTTGTAATAGATGTGTATTCTGTGAGAAAGAAACAAAGAGGTGAGACTGTGAGATAAAATAGAGGATATTATAGTGGATCTGTTGTAGGTTGTGTCTCTTCATTTTGCTGGATAATAGAAAGGAAGAACTGGTTGTTCGGGGATGACGTAGCCTAAACTGGGTGAACCACCTATATCTGTGTCTCTCTTGTTTTATGCATTTTCTGTGTTTATATTTATGCAATATTTTATGTGTTCCATTGCTATGTAATATATAATTTTCTAACACAAACTCTAAGAGAAGATCAAGATTAAGATCACATGGAAGACTCCTCATCTTCAAGACATAAGGAGGAAGAAGAAGAACATGTACCATCTTTTCAAAAGGACACAAATAAAGAAGCAGCAAGAATGACAACTTGGCACAGTCACGTCATCATGAAGTTCATGTCATCAATTTCATGTCATGTCTTGTCGCAAGTCATCATATGCCACATCATTATCATGGATTATGCAATTACCTATTCAAAATGTATTGTAAAGTGGAAGTCCAGAGGACACATTCAGAATATGAAGATTCATGTAAGGTTGAAAACTCATAGAACGTCAAACAGTCATGGAGGTAGTCAAAGAGTCATAAGGAAGGTGAAGCATCACCTCTTCGTTATACACAGGCCTTCATTTGCTGAGAAAAGAAATTTTCACCTTGGCTCCTCCCGCAAGGCATTAGAGAGACAAACTAGTTCTTTTGTGGAGCAAGGAGTGGCTCCAACGCTCTACTATTGGAGCTATTCATGCTCATTGTATACACGTGTCTTGGTAATTTTACTTAATATGAGAAGCCTTCATGGCCAACACATTCTTCATGCATGCATTATGAATATTTGTAAGACTATTCTATGGATGTTTGTATGTCATGTTTTCTTTCATCTGTTCTAAGTAGTTGAACTATTTCGATTATTTTTAGTAATTATCTTATTGAGAATGTGCTTCAATGGTTGTTATTGTTGCCCCATCCTTATGGACTATTCCGCATGATACTAGATGAATATTTATCATTCATTGGTTATAATGACTGTCACATATTTTGTGGACTATTCTATTGGATGTTAGACATATTGTTCTTGTTCACGTGTGTCTCTTCTTGGGTGGTACTATTACCTCTCTCTTAGAGGGTTACTTTACTCTTTTCCTTCGCAATGGAATAACTTTGGCGCACCTACAAATGAACTCTCACCAGAAACACCACCTTGATTTCCGAAGCCACCATGCATTCCTCTCTCTTATTGACAGTTAGAGCCAAGGAAAATCTATAAGAATACATGGAAACCATACTGATACTATGGATGGGGCTCCTATTCCAAATGGTGTTAGGTATAATTTGGACTTCATATCAATGAGACTCCTTGGTTGAGGGAGTTTTTAGCACCATCAACAATGGCACTAGGAGGGCCAAATGACAAGCATAGCCCTTTGAGTCTGTTTTGAATCTCTTATTGTAAATGGTGCATCATCAAATCATACTCCTGGGGTGTTTTTCTAACCTGTACCTTGGTGAACTTTCAATTCGTGATGAGTCTCTCCCTGACTTATCTCAACTTAAGTTTGGTGGTGAGGGTGATACATCCTTTGCCAAGCATGCATTTGTTTTTCTTAAGTTCTATGAATATTATGAAATTAACTGTGAACATGTGGTTTGTATTGTTTTCTTCCTCACCCTTGAAGGTCAATTTACTTTATGGTGTCACAATCTACCACTTGCTTCCATTCATTCTCTTAACCATCTCATTGAGGAGCTTCATTTAGAATTTGATAGGTATGACTATTCAGAATTGATCAACTTAGAATGGAGCCTAAGGTATCAGTTAAGGATTTCTCTAATCGGTTCCTTCACCTTTTTTATGAATCTCCTGAAGAAGATATGGATCAAGATTTCTTGAAACAAAACATTGATTGTTTGCTTCATATTTCTTTTCAAGATGAATCCAAACCACCTGATGCTTCTTCTTCCCCAACTCTTGTAAACCAGGAGACACCCCTAATTTTAGAGGCAGAATTTGTTTTTTCTTTTGTTCCTTATCCTCCTCCTTTTCAAGTTCTGGTGTAGGTGCCTCCTTGCGATGATTGTAAATTTGGGAAACAAGCACATCAAATTCCTAATCCATATTCTCATCGTCCTACTGCTTTTCATGATTCAAATCCAATAAAGGAAATCCCAAAATGCCTTATGAAGCATATGGTGAAAACCAAACTTTCTATTCCTCAAGATGGTATTAACGCTCATAAATATGGTCTTGAATATGATTTAGACTTATGCTATCCTCTGTCATCTACATGTCATGAATCTTTGTAACATGATAATCTTGATCAATCAGCTCTATCAACTTGCTTTTCACACTCTCCTAATTTTCAAATTGTTGGTCCAAATTGCAGTCGAGTTCAAGATAGTCACATTACACAGGTAGAGGAGTAGGAAGGTGAATATTCTTTCAATCTTTCTTATCTTTTACAAAATCATCCATGTGAAGATGGTGTTTCCTCATTATTGGTTGATATTGAATCTATTAATCTCGGTAGTGAATCGAACGAAATCAATTTGTTTAGATCTGCAGTCTTGGGAAACAATCATTTTGATGATGATTATTATTTTTATGTATGTGATGATGAATTCGCAAGTGCACCAGTTGATATTTCGTTTTCTCATGAATATTTCAATGTATATCTAGAATCTGATTTGATCAAAGAATATTTTCTTATCAAAAGTTCCTCTTGATCTCATTATCCCTTGTGATCTACCATTTGTGATGCATATACTTGTAATGAAGGTATTCCATGCTCTTCAAGTTCTTCATTTGATGAGTTAACATCTTAATTGACACAAGTTGTTGAGATTATCCATGATGAATATGAAAATAATCAAATGATTGAGTACTCTTTCCATCCCTCATCATCTCTTCTATTACATGAAGATAACTCTTCGAATGATCTTTCTCATGAAGGTTATTTGGTTCATACATCTTAATATTTGCAATCAAAAGAATCTTTCAATTTGAGTAATCTAGTTGCCGAAATTGTAAAATCTAATCAACTCAGTGATAGATATGGCTATCATCTATGTAATAGTGATCTCATCAAGATAAGTGAAAGCAATCATCCTCACACCATGGCTGATCTAGTTCAATCTTTGGAATTTTATTTTACAATCCTAGAAAGTTCCAAGACTTGCCAGAGAGTTGAGGCACTTCAAATTCTATTGATGGTTATGTCAGGATCTCACAACTCTAGTAAGACCCTCCAAACTGAGTCAGGTCTAGTTTTCCTCGCAAAACTCTTCTTTCTACATGGTTTCACTCAATGAAAATTCTTTCTTGAAAAATATTTAGCATTGCAGATATGATCTTTCGAACTTTCAAGATTCGATTTTTGATTGGATTCAAAGTTATTCATCTTCATGAAAATCTCCCATATCAAACTCAGGTTTGTAATGTGTTTCTTTCATAAAAGCATGGAATTTTGAATTTGATTATTCTAACTATTATCTTTGGAAAAAGGAGTCATACTTGCCACACTCTTTTGAAAAGAGTAAGCTCCTAATCCTTCTTGTGAATATTCTGATGCTAATAGTTTTCTTCATCGCCCCTGATATCCTCTTGAGAGTTAGTGAATGTGTGGATTATTTGACCAATCAAATTATTATTTACTCGTTTTAGCCTCCTTAGATCGATGTCTTTATTATAGTATCACTCCTTTTTACATCTTTCGATGATTACAATGCTAGTGTATTGTATAACCAGGTACAAGAAAATTGTTTGTTACACTCATCATGTGAGGAAGATGATTTTATTATGCAAAGAATTAGTGATACTATTCAAATTGTTTTATCTTTGGTAATAAGAAACTAGGAATACGATACTTTAATCAACCTATCTGATCATGATTCTATTTTTAATGTCTGTCATTCAACTTACTATTTTCCCATCAACAAATCCAATGAAAGTAATTTTACATCCTTTGATTGTATTAACAAGCCTGCTAAATATGACCATATCTATTTTACCTCATGAGATTCTCATCGTAATCCCATGCCTCTAATTGAAAATTCACCTTTTCAAAGATTTCAGGGTTTTCAAGAGGATTTTCATGAATTGTACAATCCAATTACTAAATGGTTATAAAAATCTTACCTAGTAAGCTCTGTCACAACTAATAAGTTTCTTCCGCACACTTGCTAAGGAGTTCAGTAAAAATGGAGACACATTCGTTAGAAGTCTTCAAGGTTTGTTTAACGACAATTCTCATAAATAAGGTAAGAATATAAATTAGTTACAAATGGTAGACATGGCCTCTCTTTTTGCTGACATGCAAGACCTTCAAACTTTTGGTCAAGCTATTTGAGTTCTTATCTTTAGTATTGCACATTGTTTTATATGTGTTTTAATGGATCACATCTTTGTGATTGTAGTTTGAGAACAATTATGGTGGCTACATTGGAAATTCCATTATATGCGACCTCGACCTTCTAGCTGGTTAGGTTAGGAGTAGGTCTAGTTGCATTTTAGTTTACCTACACATCCATGCTACATTCGTTTCCTATAGTTCGTCTTATGTTTTTTCATTTTGGTTTCAAATATTTTTTTTTATTTTTTTTAGCCATATTTTGTCTTGTCTTCTATTTTTGTTTCCTTGTTGTGTGTTATCTTTCCTTTAATTTTGTGAGACTGTGCATGAAAATGCTCTATTGGCCCAAAGGGAATGTGAAAAAATAGAAAAGGACTTAGTAACACTGCAACATTTGGTCAACTCCCTTTCCTTATTAATTGTCTGGGTTACATATTTTGGTTAATGATGTTTCAACAGAAAATATGACCCTGATGTTAAGAAAGGATTGTGTCGAACCATGACATCCATGTCTATTCTAGAAACGTCATGCCTCTAGTTGGTTTTTTATGTCTCTATGTTTTTAATATGATCTAATCTAGTATAGAAGGACACAAGGAAAATCTAAATGAGAAAACTAATGTCGCATATATTATATATGCTTCTCTGAAGGGGAAACCTCTCCTTCCCTTAGTAAGTTGACATCCCTCTTTTGCCCATGAAACAAATAAGTGTTGATGCACAGTCCTATATAAATATATAAATAAAGGAAAAATAAGGGAAATGATTAATGCGCAGAGAGGTGAAGCAGAAAACTCCATCGGGGTATTGTCTAGGCTCACTAATAGGAGAACAATGTTTGTGCCCCTGAAGTGACTCCATCGAGGTATTGTCTTAGCCTACTCACAGTGGAGCAACACGAGAGATGAAAATCTATACTTTGAAAATCTGAATCTCTCGAAGTTCATTACCATATTCTGATTCAAAACATTGTGTGATCACTGATCTTATCTTCTTGTTTAACCAAGTAAAGGAATGAAGGGGACTATGTTTATGCACGAGGTAAGTGGGGAAGCCATGGTAATCTCAATGATGATTCAATACTTCTTGAAGAACTAGACCCTGTACAAAAGAATTGATCAAGGCAGAGAAGCTAGAGTCCTACCAGTGTGTTGCCAAGTGTTGTCGTTGTAACAAATACCCTCCAAAATTTTGTGTGCACTCAAATTTTTGAGCCTACTATGGATCTTGAAATTGTTTGTTCCACAGTCACTTTTTGGTTAGTTCATGCTTTGAGCTCCCTTCATGGATTAGAAATGTCGAAGTCACTTGCTCACACATGCTTAGTTTGCAACAAATTAATGAACAAATTATTTTATGCAACCTTGGAAAATAATAGAACATTCCATAAAAAAATGTTCTTGTGCGATGTCCAATCAATGTCAACAGCGAGTGCACACTAACAACAACAATTTCTCAGATTCTAGTTACGTTTGTAATTCCATTTCAATGAGCTTTGAAAATTAACGGCTTCACCCACTTTTTCTTTTGTCATTTTCATGTTGATGTTTTTGGTTGTTTATTTCACTTGCCTTCACTGTAATTAGTGTCGTTTTCATGTTATCTTTTCTTCATCATGTGTTAATTTCACTATCGTCCACATATTGCAAGAGTCATTCAGACTTTAGCAATTGGTGTACTTTTGCATGTTAATTGTCATGCAATGTATGTATGCTTGCTTTGGTGGTTTTGATGGTTTATCTTTCTACAAATGAGCTGGTATAACCATGTAAACATCAATCACACTCATTACCAAAGTTTTAAGCATTGTTGCGCAAGTGTCATAACGATCATCACAAAGTGTACCTATAGTGTTGTACTTGTTGTAAATTTGTCGAAAAGTTGCCACATTGAGGCAAATATGTTTTTAACGAGTTGCAGATGATATATGTTTTTGTGATCTCAAATTTTTCAAGTTTTTTTTCATTTTCAAGTCATATCACTGTTCACATCAGTCTCTTCGGTCCCACACTTAGCCAATTTTCAAAAATTCCACAGTAATGTAGCCTCATCAAGGCTTCCTCAAGTATGTACTGTAAAATTCTGACTGCCAAGTTACATCCTTGTCCCTTAACACTGCGAAATGCATAGTTCCTGCTTCCTGGGACTATTGCATTATGTAGTTCTAGTGGACAAGCTCAACCTTGCTTCCCAAAATTTCAATTCATCTTCCCAATCCGACTTCAACTACGCACTATGCAACCTCTAGCTTCAAGCTCATCCCATGAGCTACTGAGTTGTAAAATTAAGTAATGGACTAGCCTCCTACGATTCCCATAATTGTGTAATTCTGCCAAGTAGTGAAAAACCTCGCAGCCAAGCTCACTGAGTCTAGAAATCGTGCACTCTGTCTCCCCACTCCTACCTGAACTACACACTCAGTAGTCTCAGGGCTCAAGATTCACCATTGACTCCCTAAGCTATCTATTTATGCAATCACATGGGCTCATTTATCCTCCAAAACTACACAATAGGATGATCCAGTGACCATCCCCTCATCCTGTCACACTGAGCTCCCATATTATGCAAATTTCTTCCTCAGTCTAGGCTAAACTACACATTATGTAGTCTCAAGGCTCAAGATTCACCCTTGAATTCCTGAGATCCACAATTGCACAATTACTAAGCCTCTTTCCGAGCTTGTCACCTAGTTCTAGCTTAGTCAGTGGATCAATATGCACCATCTTAGACTAGGGGTTTAGCTAACTAATCTCATATTGTCGTGGGTGGATTGCAGCTGCAGGTACTCTTTCATGCTATGACAAGATGATGAAGAAGGAGATGGAAAAGGATGACATGATGAAAGACACATATGGATTTGAAGATATAAGATGACCATCAAACACGAAGATGAAGGAACACCGAACTCTAACAGAGGATGAAGATCAAGATCACATGGAAGACTCCTCATGTTCAAGTCACAAGGAGGAGGAAGAAGAAGAACATGTACCATATTTTTAAGAAGACACAAAGAAAGAAGGAGTAAGAAGGACAAGTTGGCACTATCACATCCTCATGCAATTCATGACATTAGTGGCATGTCAAGTCTTGTCACAAGCCATCATATGCCACATCATTATTGTGGACTATGTAATTATTTATTCAACATGTATTGTAAAGTGAAAGTATCAGGGAAACATTCAAAACCTGAAGAGTCATGTAAGGTCAAAATGTCATAGGAAGTCAAACAATCATGAGGGTAGTCAAAGAGTCACAAGGAAGGTCAAGCATCAACTCTTGGTTATATACACACCCTCATTATACCAGCAAAGGAATTTTCACCTTGGCTCATCCAGCAAGGCATTAGACAGACAAACTAGTTCTTTTGAGGAGAAAGGAGTGGCTTCAATGCTCCACTATTGGAGCTAGTAATCTTCATTGTATACACGTGTCTTGGAAATTTTACTTAGTAACAAAAAACTTCAAGGTCAACATGTTCTTCATGCATGAATTATGAATATTTGTAAGACTATTCTACAAATGTTTCTATTTCATGCTTGTTTCATCTATGATAAAGTATTTGAACTATTTTCGTTATTTTAGTACCTATCTTATTAATAATGTGTTTTAATGGTTTTTATTGTTGCCCCATCCTTGTGGACTATTTCATATGATACTATAAAGATATTTCTCCTTCATTGGTTGTAATGCCCGTCATATCTTTTGTGGACTATTCCACTGGATGTCAGATGAATCCCTCTTGTTTGTGTGTGTCTATACCTGGGTGGTACTATTACCTCTGTCTTAGAGGCTCACTTTACTCTTTTCCTCTGTAGTAAAAGAAATTTGACACACCTACAACTAAACACTCACTAGGTCAACTTTGTTTCTTTTTGAAGGTACCATGTGTATTTATCTCTTACTCGTAGTTAGAGCCAAGGAAGATCTATAATAATACATGTCAATTGAGCTGATACTCCAAATCAGGCTTCTATTCCAAATGGTGTGAGGTCTAATTGGGACTGCATATCGGGGAGACCCCTTAGTTGATGAATTTTCAGCACTGTCAATAGGACCCAACACTGAAGATACCATCTAAAGTGGTTTTCCTATCTGATGGACTCCCTGCCCAATAGGCATCGTTGAAGCCTTCAATCTCCACCCCCTTTTTCCTCCTTCAACATAATCCATACTCGGCAGTTCCTTTGAGGTACAATTATACATATTTCATGCCTTCCACTACAACTTGTTAGTCCCCACCATAGATTGACTAAGTTGGTTTACTGCATAGCACATGTCAGGTCTTGTTTTCACAAGCTACTTCAAAGACCCCACAAGCTGCCTATAAATAGTAGCATCAACCTCTTCACCTGAAGTGGCATTCTCCTTCCTCCATTTTACAGCTAGAGGTGTTTCCATGGGCATACAATTCCCCATGTGAAATATTTGAAGAATTTCATAGGCATACCTCCCGTGAGGAACAAATAATTCACCATCACCTTGTCATACTTCCAGTATTAGTGTTCTCACTTATATTTTCCTTTAGAATTTATCAGAAGAAAGGACACTCCAAGGTAACCACAAACCAATCTTTAAGTACAAAATCTAGCCAATCTGTACTCAAAGAGGGCTCTCTCTTTATGATCTAGCTTTGTTTTGTGAGATATTAGGCTAGTTATGAAAGCTTGGGTGTTTTGATTTCTTTGGTGGTGGAATTTAGGAACAAATGGATAGAACAATGTATTTCAGGCCATTGGGCTATGGAGTCAACTGAAGATGGCTTAACTAGATCAGGTTGATTTAACAAAAGAGGGTTTCATAGAGCAAGATAGCTAAACAAAATACAAATGATAACTTAAAAAGGTGAAATCATCTTAAAAGGGAGGAAGGGAAATTAAGAATCCTTCAATAGAGTTCAAGATGAAGGAAAGTGGGTGCTCATTAACAAAAATAAATTAAGAATTATTTGTTAAATGCTCATAATGATAAACTATGAAAGCAGGGAGAAATTAAGAATTCCCTACCTATAATATCTTGGAAGAAAACATTAAAAAAGTAAACTATTTCAAAGACAGAATGTAGTAAAGATCTTTTTTGAAATATAATTTTTTGTTTGTCATTTAGATATGAAACACATATGAATATTTAAACCAAAAAATTGTAAAAGCATGGGATAGAGAGTACTTATTTTTTTCTCGTTTGACACGGGTATCCTGTAAAAGTCCTTTGCTTTATTAATTTGTTCCAGTGAGCCATAAAAAAGTTGTTCAATAGCACTTCAATTCAAAAAGTAAATTGTCTACAGAAATGTCAAAGAATCCACACTTAGTACTTCGAATAAGGAAGTACTTATACATAATTTACATCAAAATATCTACTAACTAATAGAGATATATTCTAGGAAAACTAAATATATTTTACATGAATGTAGAGACAGATGGTCTCGATAGTAGAAATTGAATGTGAACTATTTGTTTGTTGTCCCTGTTTTTGTTGAAGGAGCTGGAGGCAGGTCCTATGAATATGTAACTTTCTTTCTTGCTCGTAATTCTGTGTTGGCTAATTGATTTTAGCTTTTCACTGATACTCTTTTACTTGTGACTCATATTCTTTATCTTTTTTACCAACATTCATCCTTTTTTACCAAAATTGACTATGGTAAATACTTAAATTTACTTTAATTTTTACCATGGAAAATCATAAGATGTCTATCATGCTAGCCCACTAATCATCTCTTAGTATTCTAGTCCTTGTCAGTTTTCTATAGATTTCATTTGCTTCTATGTATTTTACAATATTTGGTTGTACTAGAAACAAGTACCTCACTTCATGCTCAATATAAAAAAGGTTCTCCAAACTATCATAGAGAACTCTCCCTATGGGCAATGCCTTGGGTGCAAATGAACTAGCAGATGAACTAGCTTGACTATTAGCTTGCTGATATAATTTTTTGACATAACCATCCTACCTCATTAGCTTGTCATTTATGACTAAAGGACATGGAAGTCCTTTACATTGTAAGATGCCAAATTTCCCCATAAACTCATCTATGTCATCTTGCATATTCTGACATTTGCATTCAAGAGTTTGCATTAAACTCCTTTTGGTCAATACTTTCTTTATTTCGAGGATGTTACCAATCCTATCCTCAATGTTTAACTGTTCCAACTGATACTTGTTTCTACTGTTTAGAAAGTTTATTAAACTGATAGCTTCTTCAAGCTTTATTCCTAATTCTTCCTTAGTTTTTTCATCTCTTGAAAAGAAACTTTCACGAACTCAAATTGTTTAAAAATGATTTGAATTGATGACCAAATATCATTTATTTATTCAATGATATTGGTCCATAATATCTTTTTGGTATGAGTCAAAGGCTTTTCAAATGTAAGATCTTTTTCCAGTGTTTTAACCTATTGAGTCAAGCCTTTTTTTTTCCTCACCTCTTCAACAAAATTGAATTTTGACACATCATACTTTTACTCTAATGTAATGAATTTCTCTTTTACTTTTTGCAGTTCAGTGACCTGGATCTTCATTTCCTCCATGGATTTGACCAAACCTTTTGTGCTCTGATTTGAGGTTCCAACCTGTGATGTACCTATACTTGTTGCTTCTATAGTTTCATTTGTTTCCAAAGGGACATTTTGTGCTATAGCAGTTGCTAATGTAAAAGGGACTGCTGTAGAAGCCACTGGCACTGCATTTTGAGGCTGAGAGGTCGACTCACTCTGCCTAGTTTGTAGTGTTTTCTCTAGTTCTTTCTATGTCTCTTAGTTACTCATTTAGCTTAAGGAATAGGTCCATAAGCTCTTCTCCGTTCTTCTTCTCAATCGCTTTAGCAATTTGTGGGTGCATGAGTGGTGGCAATTCCAACTACTTCCTTAGTCCAGCTATATCTTCATTCTTTTTCTTTATTAGGCTCTCTGCAGCCTTGATATCCTTTGGGTTATGGCCCAACATAATGATATAATCCTCCAATGTGATGATTATGTTGTCCTTCGGCTGTGAGGAGGCCTTTTCTAGTTGCAATTGGGCAGTAGTGTTGTCCAGTGAATTCTGCAACCTGTGTGCCATCATGACCTTGCTTCTCAGTGTAGAATAAATCATCTCCCCTATTTTCTTATGTAGTTCTATCTAATCTGTGGTGTGGATATCTTTGGCTAAGACCTTAAAATCAGTCATGAGGTAGTCTGCAAGTGACTTGGGCTACTGTACTATGGGCTTTAGAAAACTCATTTGCATTTTCCCTTCCTTGATGTCATAAGCTGACATCAAACCTGGTTTGATTTATGGGGGCCATATTCAAGTATTATGTGTAGGCTCGGGCCTTCAGCTGCTCATTTTTGGCCTTTATCTCCTTGAATTTTCCTTTTATATCTATGGTCTTGTCAAATGAAGATCTAAAAGATGAAACTTTGGTACTTTTCTGTCTTTCGAGCTCTTATCTTTGTGAAATAGAAGGTGTCTCACCTATTGGGAATGTATGTATATTGTCTTCACCTTCTTTCCTCAAACTCCCTGTTGTTTCCTCAAATAATTTTTCCTCTGAATGTGGATTTAGCCTGTGCCTCTTATCCCCAAGCTAGTTTGAAGGACCACTGGCAGGGGTAGCTACTTCCCTATCTCTTTTTAAGCTATTTTCCTCATTCGAAGGAGTTTGCAAAATCAGGGGATTTCCCATATTAAAATGGGCTGGATGAGGCTATGGTGGTGCCTGTTCTTTAGAGATTTGAAGCTGCTCTAACATCTCTGGTTTTTTTTATGCTGGAGTACTTTTTCCCTGGTTTTGTTCCTCTTGTGGTTCTGCTGGGGGTACACTTCTTTCCTATGTATGCCTTTCAGAAGTTTATGCTGTAGAGACACTAGGCTCTGGTGTTAGCTTTTGAGTGGATCCAACTTGTACCTTTTCACAAGAGCCTAGGTCAAGTCTCTTTTCTAATTCTTTCATCACATTCTGTACATTAACTTGATCACTATCCATTTAAACTAGATTTCCTTCCCTCCATTCATCCATATTTGCATACTACTCTATTTCTGGCATTTCCTGATGGATATATGGTGACAGCTTATGTTTCTTTCTCCTATCACAAATGAAACCTTGTGGATCATATATCCAAGCAAAGCTCTTCTTTAGTCTCATTTTTTCTAGGATTTCTTTTGCTCTTTTTCCTGCTTCTCTATTGTTGCAGATAGATGGGCCTAAGTGATCTTTAATCCTCAATTGTGCTTTCTTCTTGGCCTTAGTGAAATGAGTTTGATCAGAGTTTAACATTTGTTTATAATATTCCAAGGCAAACAACGTCATAGGAACATACTTTGGTAGTTTGAATGGAGGGAGTTCACAACCATAAATTATGATCTCTATGTGATTCTGGTCCAAATACCAGTCACCTATCTTGTATTGCTTAGACTGCTAAAGGATTCTTTTGATTTACTCACTAATCCTAGGAGGAGGACTTCCTGTCTGCATGGTAGTCACTGGGTGGACAAAGTAGTCAATGAATTCATTGTATAAGAAGGGACAAGTATGTGAATAGTCGAAGATGGAAGTCCAAAAAATCACTGATCTAGGATTTCCCTTTGTATCAAGTTTATTTACAGAGAATGAGAACTTGTTAGATTGATAGTAAAGGAAAAGGTGATATATGAATGTAGAATATTTGAATACCTTTTCATTTTGTAGCCTCATGAACTGGTCATGGATTCTCTCAGAAATGAAAGTAACATAGTTATATTTCATATTAGGAGAGTGACGAAGGGTAAAAATGGTTGTTAAAACTAGAGTCAATTCATCCACATATTTACTAGTATTGAAACCCATGACTACCGCTATCATATTGACTATATTTTTGCCCATCTGTGTGAAGAAAGATGACACATAGGGAGGAGGATCTTTATGTTAGGCCCCTATACTACTAGAGTAACCCCTTATTGTTATTAGTACAACCCACTTATTATATTGATGTACCCATGTAGCGCCCATATTGTTACTATTGAGCCCCATAGAAGCCCACTATTATTATTATTGTGCCTTGCATTATTATTGTTATGTAGGCTCTGATTATGTTATGACCCCTTAGACTCCTATATATAGAAAGGAGGTCTTTTCATTTGAATCATCCAAGAATTGTTCATTTATGTAATGTAAAGGAGGTTGCCCCCTCGAAGAGGCTGAATTCTAAGTCGTTGATCTATTTTTTCTATCTTTTCTTGAGCTGGTTTCATAACACTTTAGGTTGATATTGTTTATCCATAAAAGTCTGACAAAGGTGACTAAGTTCAGACTGGTACAATTTATATGACTTCTCTAGTAATTCTCCAAGGGAAATGGGGGTGAGGTCATGACTCGGTTGAAGTTGTAGCATTTCATTGATTGAATTTGTAGTAATTGTGAAAAGAATAGTTTGATTGGGGTACATTATGGCTCTGAGGGTGTGACAATAATTGGCATGACATTCATGGATAATATCAAGGAAAATGTGCATAGAGGGGAGTGTATACACTGGGAGATTTGATTCTCAAAATCCTATGGGATCAGAGCCATTCAAGTAATTGTCCCGGCATTGACAAAATACTCTCAAGGAGCTTTCTTCAGTTACAAAGTATTTTATTTGAAAATCTTTATCTGTTAAACGGAGATAATCCAAATCTATGTGGGGGTAGTGATATGAGCTATACTGAGGGCCATGGGGGTTTCGATTCTGGTTCTTATAGATTCAGATAGGAAAATAGGGTTTTCAAGTAGAGCTGGTGAAACCAGAGGGTTCTAGGAGTCCTCAATTCAAAATTTCTCAATTGAATTATAATGAATTTTGGGATTTTCAAAGTAATTACAGAGGCAAACAAGTATTTACAGGTTTTCTGGAGGGAAACAGGTAAATAGCTATTTTTCAATGACGGGCAATGGGGAGCAAGTTCACTTGGTGCAAATGGTGGACTGAAGCAGCATCGAACTGCAAGTTTCAGGGTGCTTGACGATTCGATGTACGAGCTGGTCAACTTCCACATTCAGGTTGCAAGCACGTGCTTTCAGAATAAGGATGAAAAACTGTTTTAAGTTTTTTTTTTATGCAAAGTCAAATCTTTTGGCAGGTTCAGGATTTGGATAGGTGGCGTCAGCAGGGAGGCGATTTTATGTTTTGTCTTTTAGCAGGAGGCGGTAAGCGGGTTTCATCACACTGCCAATGGAGGGTAAATGGTTTTTGGGTGAGACCGCACGATTCCATACACTATTTGACATGTAGCAATGGTACTATTCATGAAACTGATGTCCATCATGCAATAAAGGTCAGCCGCAAAGGTCCGTGTGATATGCATGATGACCGTTAGATCTGTAGGATCCGATCAGATGGTCATCAGGGAGATGAAGTGACTGGCAGATACAAAAGGCAGGCCCGATATCAGGGGTGAAGAGATTGGTCTGTTAAGTTATTAATAATCATGGGGATTAGTTAATTCTTGTTTTAGCATGGCGGGGGTCGCGTTCTTAATTAACTACAGATTAGTTAATTAATCCCATTTTTTTATTTGACTTATAGTTATATTTAACTATCAGGGAGGGATATATAACGATTTGGGGTTTTTGTATAATAATATAATACGAGCACGGGTAATGTTATTTTATAGGGGAATTATATAATAAACGTTAGTGGTTAATATGACAAAAGTGAATGGTAAAGTGCTAAGTTTAAAACATTTTCATCATACATATTTAAAACTTAGGCTAAGTGAAAATGAGGGTTTATATGGAGAGTGTTTTATTTTTCCTAATTAAAATAGGCTTTTACTTAGAGAAAGATTTATTAGGGAAATGAGTACTTTATGAAGGGGGGTGAATGTTGATGAAGGCGTTTAACTACTTAGGCATTATAAATTATTGCGCCGAGGCTCCGGTCCCTCCAAAAGTCAGAGAAATGCTGTGAGCCTCTCTAACTTTGGTAATTACCTTTAGTACTTAGGAAATTAGTGAAGACTTAGGGGAAATGAGTAGGAAAGTTAATTATTTTTTACTCTTTTTGCTTGATGTGCCTTCCATGTGATACATGCCTTTGCATAGTGATGAAAGTAAAAGATTTAATCATTTAAACTTATCATTGACCACATATTTATTCTGCAACCATCATCTACCTACCCTACCTACTTTACCCTAGCCTTTTCACTTATTTATTAGGGTGCACTTAGATTGGCAAACCCTTATCAAACTTTATTTTCTTTTACATATAGATATCTATCTATGTCTACACTTATTACATCCAAGGGCTTAGATTAAACTGTTGAGCTCCTTTTATTCACTCTACCTATCTACTTATCTGCCAAGATTAAACTGTTTAGTCAGATATTTATTCTCTATTTCTACAACATGAGATTGAAAATATAAATTAGTCAAGCTTAAACTATTTGACTATTCATGAATTGTGGCATAAGTGACAAACTGCACACAATTTTTATTATATAAAAGTAAAAAAGTAGTGGCATTTTAGACTTGCACACTTTCCTAGTTTTTTCTTTTTGTTGGGGTTCATTTTCTTTCATGTTTTTGATCTCTTTTTATTCTTTTCACCCTTTTATTCATTTTCTAGGGTATTCCCTCTTTACATTTTTTTATTTATTTTTATTTTTTACAAATGTGGAAGACCATTGCAACAAGTAAAGGTATGAACATATTTCAAAGCTAAACCAAGTCGATCATGATATATGCCACCTATTGGTATAAGGGCATAGCAGTGGCTCCACTTGGGGATGGCTTTCCTTGGTGGAAAGTTAGGAATAGTAGATCAATGGCCTCTAAATGACTTTGACTATGATCTACAATCTTCTTTTCCTTTCCGCTTTATTCTTATGTATGACAATAATACTTTTGAAGCTAAGGGCCTTCTCTTCGGGCTTCAACTCCAAAATCTTACTATCGAATCAAAATTATGACATTGCAAAAGATATAATATGTATTGTAAAGAAAATGGTAACATTAGTAAGTAGGATCAAAGTAATGTTTCAGCATCCAACCATTGGCTGGTCCTTCTTCTACTTCTGTACCACCTAAGTCTTTAAGAAAATATGCATTGTTTCCTTTGAAAGCATAGCTGATGTATGGTCCTTTACATAGGAAGTCAAAATTCATATGTTTCCCCTTGTCCTCTCTTATTCAATCCTATCTTAACACTTTATCTCCAAGGTAGAAATCTTTTGCCTTGGTTCTTCAGTCAAATATCTTCTTAAGCTTCTCCTGCAACACTTGGGAGCTTTGGTACACCTCCTCCTTGGTCTGCTGCAAAGTGATAGTCTAATTTACCATTCTTTGTATATCATTAGGTTCCACTTGAGCTTCTTGGAATATTTTCACGACAAGAACTCCTAATGAAGAAGAAAAAGCAACCTCCATGTCATATACTAACTCATAGGGACTGGTTCCAATGTATTTTTTGGTTGTAAGCCTGTTTGTCCACAAATCATTAATAAATTTTTTGTTCCAAGTTTTCTTATCTTCTTCCAACAGTCTTTTGATGATATTAATTAGACTCTTGTTAGAAGATTATGCGATTCCATTCCCTTCAGGGTAGTAGACTGTGGAATGGCCCATAGTAATGTGATACTTGTTACAAAAACTAATCATTTTCTTTGACTTGAAGGCTATAACTTTATCAGTAATGATTTTAGTA
This sequence comes from Pinus taeda, assembly GCA_000404065.3. Lineage (NCBI taxonomy): Eukaryota > Viridiplantae > Streptophyta > Pinopsida > Pinales > Pinaceae > Pinus > Pinus taeda. Next base: position 140,628 of record APFE030656948.1, read on the forward strand.
GGACAACCAAATCTGGACAAAATATTGGTTTCTAGGAAACCTATTATCACAGTGTCATTGGCTTGTTGGGAGGGAATGGCCTCTATCCATTTAGTAAAATAGTCACGTGGCAGTGAGTATCCATTTATGTTGGCCAGAAGATGGTCGATGAATTTTTCTAATGAAGTCAAGACCCCATTGTTGAAAAGGTTTCTTGGTGGAAATGGGTTTTAAGGGTAAAGGTAACAATTTCCTTTTGCCTTTAAAGATTTGACATTTATTGCAAGAAGTTACAAATTTCTTCACATCCGCAAACAAGGTTGGCCAATAGAATCCAAACCTTAGGATCTTGTTTGCATTTGAATTCCAATAGATATGTCCATGACAGTCTCCTACATGAAATTCTTGAAGAGCCTTGTCAGCTTCATCTTTTAATAAACAATTTAACAAAATTCCTTCCTGATTTTTTGAAAAAAGAGTATTATCTAAAATGAAAAACTTTGAAGCTTTCATTTTCAAAAACCTATTCTTGGTTCTGGATACCGAGAGGAGCATGCAGGTTTTGTAAAACATAAATTACATCAGCATACCAAGGTGAGTCTGAGAAGGCCTCGCTGATTTGTGGGGTCGTCATCTCCTTCTCGTTATCCAGTTCATTTATGTATAGGGCTTGACAATTAGTTTTTGCCATGAGTTTGACCAATCCCTGACCTTTTATTAGCTTGGTAGGTTTTATCTCTATATCATACTCGAAGATGGTAGCTATCCATTTTCCTCTTTTGCAATCAATTCCATCCTGAGTTAGGATGTCTTTAGACAACAGTATTAGGAACATGAGCTATTACATGACAGTATAATATGTAAACTATGAAATCTTTTATAGCTTTTACCAGTGCAAAAGATTGTTTCTCCATTATTTTGTATTTTAATGATGCATCTCTAAGGGATTTACTAAAAAAGTCTATACGTTTTTCATATCCTTGATCATCCTTTTGTAATAAAACTATAGTTATGGTGTGTTCTGATGAAAAATAAAAAATGATGAAGTCTCTATCAAATTGTGGACTTCTGAGGACTGGTGTTTTGGTCAAGGCCATTTTAATTTCTTCAAATGATTACCTGGTCTCTACTATCCATTTGATACTTCAATCCTTTTTTAGCATGTTATTTAGTAATCTAATGAGTTCAGCTAAGTTAGAAATGAATTGTCTTAAAAAAATTATCTTCCCTAGGAAAGCCTGAACGTATTGAATACTTCTTGGATGAGGTACCTATAGAATAGCTTTGATTCTAGAAGGGTCAATTCGAATGCCATATTTAGAAATAATGTGACCTATAAGTTTACCCCATGGTGTTGTAAAAGCAGTTTTCTCATGGTCATCAGGATGAACCAAGATTTGATTATATCCTGAAAACCCATCTAAAAGTGAAATTCTAGAAGCACCTACTACCCTTTGCAAAATATGATCCATTTTGGGTAAAGGATAGTTATCTTTAAGAGAGACCTTATTTACATTTCTCAAATCAGCACATAACCTTATTTCCCTAGATTTCTTCCTAGTAGGTAGCAACTTAGACACCCATTCTGAAAATCTAATAGGGGCAATAATCCTTGTGTCATACATATGTTTGATTTCTTTCTCAATTGATGGTAATAGCACATGGTTAATTCTTCTGAGTTTCTGTTTAAGGCTCTTTTATTTTCCTTCAGAGGTATAGTATGCTGAATAATAGAGGTGTCATAAGATTTCAAATTTTCATAACTCCAGAAAAAGACATCCTGGAATTCCCTCATTAGTTAAACATAATTTAGCTTTTGATCAGGAAGTAAATATTTTAAAAATTTTATCATTTCTGGAGTATCCTATGTTCATAAGTTGTACTCTTCTATCTCTGCTTTTAATGGCTCCATTTCAGGTTTCTTGGGAATGTCATTGGAATCAAAAAGATATTCTAGAGGAGTCAATTCTTTGGGTAAATGATTTCCCTTTAAGTTAATAACCTTTGTTTCTTCTTCAATTATTTCATCTAGGTCCATTTGTTTTATGCCTTGTTCTTTTTGAGTGAATTTTGTGGGATCAAGGATATTCATTGAATTTTCTTCTGAAATGTTTATTTCTACCTCATCTATTTGATTAGAATTAATAATTGTATCAACATCTATGTTACTATTAGAAAACTCTTCATCTAAAGTTAAAAAATTATTGATCTGCTTATCACTATCAAAAACCTTCTAGTTCTTCAAAATATCAGGGATGGCTGGTCTGTGCCTAATCTCAGCAATATACTGATGATTAGGTTGAAAAGGTAATTTGCAGGTGTTGGGAAACATGACTAGGTTGTGGGCTTGTATGTTGTGTTTTCTAGGAATAATTGCAAGTTGCGTTTCCAAAAAAGTGTTGAGAATTTCTATGATTGTTCCTCTATAATATCCTACTCTAGGATCCCTAGTTAAGTATTTTCCTTTAATCTGTTTAATTATTAATTCTGAATATCCTACGACAAACACCCTGATTGTTCCTAATCTTTTAACAAGTTTTAGATCGAACAAGAGAGCCTCATATTCTACAATATTATTGGTGCATCTAAAATTTAATCTATAGGCATGGCCTTCAACATGATCATTTTCTAAATGGTACACCCAAACTCATGTTCCTGCCCCTAGTTTATTGACTAAGCCATCAAATTCTAAATTCCAAAGAATTTCATGCTCATAATTAGTGTCTGGGGTAGTAGGAACTTGTTTAAGTGTGGGATCTGGGTTTTCATTTTCATCTGACTTTTCTTTGTTATCTGATATTTCCTTAATATGAATACCTCATTTTATTTTCAATTTCTTCTGGTTCTGCTGCTACAACCTCCACAATATTGGAAGGACTAGTTTCTGCATTGTAAAGAATGAACGAATCCATATCAGAGTGTACTGAGTAGATGGGAAATTTTTGTGGTTTTTCCTGACCACTGACTACGTATTTCATCAATGTTTCTCTATATAGTTTCTTTGGTTGTCCAAAAACCAATATAGCAGCATATGCCATATCCAATTGAAGAGATCCCTGAAGCTTAGCACCCTAGGATTTGGACAAGAACATGCCATATTTGGATCGTATATCTGCTACCACTATGTCCACCAAAATTGTTTTTGCAGGGTATTGAACCAATGAAACATATAAGTCTTTTATTAGTCCTAAACATCTCACCTCACTAGAATCAAAAGAGAACAAATCTTTGTATGGTCTAGTGATATCTAGGTCTAGCTTTTCCATTACAGACTTGGGCATGAGATTATGGGATGCCCTAGAGTCAAACATCAGATTGTGAATAATCTTATCATGTATGTTTAATCTCACATAGAAGGGAGGAATTCCTCCTTCCAATGGTTTTCCATTCACTTCTGGGCCAAAGATTAATTCAGGCCGGTCATCAAAAATATTAACCGAGTCTTCAGTTCTAGTAATTTTTAGTGATCTATTGATTTGAGTTCGGCAAGCATCATGTTTAACTAATTCAGATAATGGGACAACAATTTTTAGCTTACCTACTTCTATTTCTAGATTAAAGGGTTTTTCTATTTAGGCCTTTGGATTTTGAATAGTAGTATTCTCTCTCTTTTTAGTGTTTTCTATGTTTTTCTCCTTCTAAGGAGTGGAATCATGATTTGCTGGCTCTCCTAGTTCAACCTCTGGAGGTTATTCCACAGTTCCCTTGGTAGGAAGGGAAGTTGAGGGCTATCTATTGTTTGGCTGATTATCAGATATAGCTTCAATTATGGAATTAGAATGATTAGTGTTTGATCTAGAAAGAATATATACAGGTTGGCTTACAATCTTACCTTTTCTGGGCTGATTTGGAACTTTTTGCTTGTTCTTTCTAGGGACATCAATTCTCCTATTTCTTAGATTGTATTTCTTGTGCACCTCAAAGATGGTGTGTCATATCCTTCTCTGAATTGAAATGATACCCCTAATTGGGTTTGGAACTGTTTAAGTATGTGAGCCTCTTGATCATCTTGGGTTAAGAAAACTTCTCCTTCATTACCAAGTCCCACCAAATTAATTTGAGTATCTTCTTCTAGGCCCTCAGAGTGGGAAGCTTCTACATATTTCTCCTAGAAATGGGGTCTAATGTTTTGGTCAGGACCATTCTTTCCAGTGTTCGAGTTTTAATTTTTCCTGAAATTAGGATTTCTCCCTATATTGGTTTGTTGGCTATCCCAAGGAGATTTCCTTTCAATTGTCTCCACTCTGTCCCCTAGTCTACCCATTCCTTTAATTATGGCATCTAGATTTTGTTCCAAAGGTGAGCTTTCTTCCTTTAATGGTATCCTCCTTTCACTTCTGGCCCTGGATCTTTCAGATAGCAGGTTGGCCTCAACACTGATTGTTATGCTTTGCATATCCTCCAAATTTGGGGGGGTTTGTTCTCTCCGTTGGAAAGCCATATCAAAATCAAATCCATCTGGGAATTTGATTAAGGCCAAACAAGGTGGTGGTCGTATATCTAGACGGGTGGCATTATACACACTATTGAATCTAGTGCAATAGTCCTGCACAGTTTCTTGTGGTCCTCTTCTTAGGTTTTCGTACTCAGATAGAATCTTAAGGGGATCTTTCCTTTTCTCCCACCTATTTAGAAATTGCTTATAGAGTGTTCTTAGGCTATCTATACTATTTGTTGCTAAGGCTCTGAACCAGGTTCTAACTTCCCCAAATAAAATTTTTAATGAATATTCTCATTTGTACATCAGCAGTATCTATTTCATAAATTTCAAAATAATCAATCATCTTCTTGGTGTGTTGCTGGGTTGTATAGGTTCTAGTGCCATCAAACGTAGTGATCTTACTTTGGTAGTCCTGGGGCATGGCACCTATGTTTCCTGGTAGTACCAGGGGGGCACATCTATTGGCCATTGTTGTTGGTAATGGTGAAACAAAAGCTGTTGTTGGAATAACATTGTATGTTTGAGTTGTGGATGGAAAGCTAGATGTGATGGTCTGATGTGGAGTGGTTTGAGGTTGAGAGATATGAGGGAATGATAATGAGCTTGTAGAAACAGAAGTAGTTACAGAGGGATTAGGTGTTCCTTTAGTGGTAAGATCAGATTGTGGTGAGTTCTGCAAATATCTATTAATTGACAAATTGGCTCCTTGGATTTCTAATTCTCGGACGAACTCTGGGTCTTAGACTAGGTCTTTTAATTCAAAATTGGATGAATTCCTAAACAAAGAGGTTTCAAAGTATTCATTAGAGGGTAGGTCTTCGAGATAGATCCACCTAACAGGACAAGATGAGGATCTAAATGTGGGTTGAGGACTAACAAAACTTTCTTGTCTTCTAAGAGTTCTAGGGATTAGTTTGGGGTTTTCAAACACTTGAGGTGGATTGGGATCAGGATTAGCTCTAGTGTAATGAGTCCTTTCTGAAGCTAGATTTTTGGGTTTTGTTTTGTTATTTTTTTTTTAAACACATATCAAAACAAATTCTATGATTTATTTAAGATGCTTATAGATTTAAGGTTTGAATTTTCTTAAAGATTTGTTTGACTGAGGAATAGTTCTTCCCCCGTGGAGTCGCCACTATGTTATCACTCAAATTTTCCATTAGAAGTTATTAGAAGAAAGGACACTCCAAGGTAACCACAAACCAATCTTTAAGTACATAATCTAGCCAATCTGTACCCAGAGAGGCTCTCTCTTTATGATTTAGCTTTGTTTTGTGAGAGATTAGGCTAGTTATGAAAGCTTGTGGTGTTTTGATTTTGTTTGGTTGTGGAATTTAGGAGAAGATGGATAGAACAAAGTATTTCAGGCCATTAGGCTATGAAGTCAACTGAAGATGGCTTAACTGGATCAGGTTCATTTAACAAAGGAGGGTTATGCAGGGCAAGATAGCTAAAGAAAAGACAAATGATAGCTTAAATGGGTGAAATGGTCTTGAAAGGGAGGAAGGGCAATTAAGAATCCTTCAACAAAGTTCAAGATGAGGGAAAGTGGGTGCTCATTAACAAAAAATAATTAAGAATTCTTTCTTAAATGGTCACAATGATAAACTATGAAAGCAGGGAGGAATTGAGAATTCCCCACCTATAATTACTTGGAATAAAATATTAAGAAAGTAAACGATTCTGAAGGCATAATGCAGTAAAGCTCTTTATGAAATATGATTTTTCATTTATCATTCAGATATTAAACAAATATGAATATTTAAACCAAAAAACTATAAAAACACAAGATATAGAGTACTTATATGTTTCTCATTTGACACAGGTATCTTGTAAAATTCCTTTGCTTTATTACTTTGTTCCAGCCAGCCATACAAAAGTTGTTCAACAGCACTTCAATTCCAAAAGTAAACTCTTTGCAGAAATGTCTAAGAATTGACACTCAATACTTCGAATAAGGAAGTACTTATACATAATTTACATCAAATTATCTCCTAACTAAGAGAGATATATTCTAGGAAAAATAAATATCTTTTAAATGAATGTTGAGACAGATGGTCTCAAAAGTAGAAACTAAATGTGAACTATTTGTTTGTTGTCCTTGTTTTTGTTGAAGGAGCTGGAGGTAGGTCCTATGAATATGTAACTAACTGTCTTGCTCGTAATTATGTGTTGGTTGATTAATTTTAACTTTTCACTGATACTCTTTTACCTTTGACTGATACTCTTTACCTGTTTTACAATCATTCATCATTTTTTACCAAAATTGACTATGGTAAATACTTCAATTTACTTCACTTTTTACCATGGTAAATCATAAGATGTCTGTCATGTTGGCCCACCAATCATCTCTTGGTATTCTGGTCCTTGTTAGTTTTCTATAGATTTCATCTGCTTCTATGTATTTTACAAAATTTGGTTGTACTGGAATCAAGTGCCTCACTTCATGCTAAATATAAGAAAGGTTCTCCAAACTATCATAGAGAACTCTCTCTGTGGGCAATGCCTTCAGTGCAAATGAACTGACAGATGAACTAGCTTGATTGTTAGCTTGCTGATATAATTTGTTGACATAATCATCCTGCCTCATTAGCTTGTCATTTAAGACTAAAGGACTTGGATTATCCTTTACTTTGTAATATGCCAAATTTCCCCATAAACTCATCTATGTCTTCCTGTATATTCTGACATTTGCATTCCAGAGTTTGCATTAAACTCCTTTTGGTCAATACTTTCTTTATTTCGAGGATGGTACCAGTCTTATCCTCAATGTTTAACTGTTCCAACTGATACTTGTTTCTACTGTTTAGAAATTTTATTAAACTGATAGCTTCTTCAGGCTTTTTTCCTAATTCTTCCTTAGTTTTTTCAATCTCTTGAAAAGAAACTTTCACTAAGTCAATTTGTTCAAAAATGATTTGAATTGATGACCAAATATTATTTATTGATTCAATGATATTGGTCCATAATATCTTTTTGATATCAGTCAAAGGCTTTTCAAATGTAAGATCTTTTTCCAGTGTTTTAACCTATTGAGTCAAGCCTTTGTTTTTCCTCACCTCTTCAGAAAAATTGAATTTTGACACATCATACTTTTGCTCTAAAGTAATGAATTTCTCTTTTACCTTTTGCAGTTCAATGACCTAGAGCTTCATTTCCTCCATGGATTCGATTAACCCTTCTATGCTCTGATTTTAGGTTCCAACCTCTGATGTACATGTACCTGTTGCTGCTATATTTTCAGCTGTTGCCAAAGGGACAATTGGTGCTAGAGCAGTTGCCAAAGTGGAAGGGACTACTATGGAAACCACTGGCACTACATATTGAGGATAAGAGGTCAACTCACTCTACCTACTTTGTAGTGTTTTCTCTAATTCTTGCTCTGACTCTTTTAGTTGCTCATTTATCTTAAGGATCAGATCCATAAGCTCTTCTTCATTCTTCTTCTCAATCACTTCAGCAATTTGTGGGTGCATGAGTGGTAGCAATTTCAACTGCTTCCTTAGTGCAACTATATCTTCATTCTCTTTCTTTATTGGGCTCTCTGTTGTCTTGATATCCTTTGGGTTATGGCCTAAATCAATAGTCAAATCCTCCAATGTTTTGATTCTATTGTTCTTCATCTGTGAGGAGGCATTTTCTAGTTGCAATTGGGTAGTAGTGCTGTCTAGTGAATTCTGCAACCTGTGTGCCATCATGGCCTTGCTTGTCAGTGTAGAATAAACCATCTCTCGTGTTTTCTTATGCAGTTCTATATGATCTATGGGGTGGATATCTTTGGCTAAGACCTCAAAATCAGTCTTGTGGTAGTTTGCCAGTGACTTGGGCTATTGTACTATGGGCTTTAGAAAACTCATTTGCATTTTCCCTTCTTTGATGTCATAAGCTGACATCAACCTGGTTTGATTTGTGGGGGACATCTTCAAGTATTGATTGTAGGCTTGGGCCTTCAACTGCTCATTTTTTTCCTTTATCTCCTTGAATTTTCCTCTTATACCTATGGCCTTGTTAGATGAAGATCTGAAAGATGAAACTTCGGTACTTTTTTGTCTTTCAAGCTCTTATCTTTGTGAACTAGAAGATGTCTCACCTATTGGGAATGTATGTAGATTGTCTTCACATTCTCTCCTCAAACTCCCTATTGTTTCCTCAAATAATTCTTCCTTTGAATATGGATTTAGCCTATTCCTCTTCGTACCAGGCTGGTTTGAAGGACCACTGACAGGGGTAGTTGCTTCCCTATCTCTTTTTAATCTCTTTTCCTCATTTAGATGAATCTACAAAACTGGGGGACTTCCCATATTAGCCTAGGCTAGATGAGGCTGTGCTGGTGCCTGTTCTTTAGAGATTTTAGGCTGCTCTAACATCTCTAGTTGTTCTAATGCTAGAGTACTTTTTCCCTGCTTTTTTTCTTGTGGTGGTTCTACTGGGGATACACTTGTTTCCTGTGTGTGCCTTTCAGAAGTTTCTACTGTAGAGCCACTAGGCTTTGGTGTTGGCTTTTGAGTGGATCCAACTAGTACTTGTTCACAAGAGTCTAGGTCAAGTCTCTTTTCTAAGTCTTTCATCACATTCTCTACATCAAATTGATCACTATCAATTTCGACTAGAGTTCCTTCCCTCCATTCATCCATATTTGCATATTTCTCTATTTGGGGGATTCTGTGATGGATATATGGTGACAACTTATGTTTTTTTCACCTATCACAAATGAAACCTTGTGGATCATATCTCAAAGCAAAGCTCTTCTTTAGCCTCATTTTTTCTAGGATTTCTTTTGCTCTTTTGCCTACTTCTCTATTGTTGCAAACAAATGCGCCTAAGTGATCTTTAATCCTCAATTGTGCTTTCTTATTGGCCTTAGCGAAATGAGTCTGATCAGAGTTTAACATTTGCCTATAATATTGCAAGGCAAACAACCTCATAGGAACATACTTTGGTAGTTTGAATGGAGGGAGTTCACGGCTATAAATTATAATCTCTATGTGATACTAGTACAAGTACCAGTCGCCTATCTTGTATTGCTTAGAGAGTTGAAGGATTCTTTTGATTTCCTCACTAATCCTAGGAGGAGGACTTCTTATCAATATGGTGGTCACTGGGTGGACAAACTAGTCAATGAATTCATTATATGAGAAGGGACAAGTATATGAATAGTGGAAGATGGAAGTCTAAAAAATCATTGATCTAGGATTACCCTTTGTATCAAGTTTATTTACAGAGAATGGGAACTTGTCAGACTGATAGTAAAGGAAAAGGTGATATATGAAGGTAGAATATTTGAATACCTTTTCATTTTGTAGCCTCATGAATTGGTCATGGATTTTCTCAACAATGAAATCAACATAGTTATATTTGACAATAAGAGGTTGACCAAGGGTAAAATGGACATTAAAACTAGAGTCAATTCATCCACATATTCACTAGTATTGAAACCCATGACTACAACCATCATATTGACTATATTTTTGCCCATCTATGTGAATAAAGATGACACATAGGGAGTAGGATCTTTGGGTTCATGTTGTTTATCCATAAAAGTTCGGCAAAGCCAACTGAGTTCAGACTGGGATAATTTAGATGATTTCTCTAGTAATTCTCCAAGGGAAATTGGGGTGAGGTCTTGATTGGGCTAAAACTGTAGCATTTCATTGATTGAATTTGTAGTAATTGTGAAAATAACGGTTTGATTGGGAGACATTATGGCTCTGAGGGTGGGATTATAATTGGCGTGACATTGATGGATAATGTTAGGGAAAATGTGCACAGAGGGGAGCATATACATTGGGAGATTTGATTCCCAAAGTCCTATGGGATCAGAGCCATTTAGGTAATTGTCCCAGCATTGGCAAAATACTTTCAAGGAGCTTTCTTCTATTACGAGGTCTTTTATTTGAAAATATTTATTTGTTAAAGGGAGATAATCGAAATCTCTATGGACGGTAGTGATAGGAGCTATACTAAGGGCCACAGGGGTTTCCATCCTAGTTATTGTGGATTCAGATAGGAAAATATGGTTTTCAAGTAGAGCTGGTGAAACCAGAGGGTTTTGGGAGTCTTCAATACTAAATTTTGCAATTGAATTATAATGAATTTTGGGTTTTTAAAAGTAATTATAGAGGCAAACAAGTATTTATAGGATTTCTAATGGAAACTAGTAAATACTTGTTTTTAAGTGACAGGCAATGGGGAGCAGTTTCACTGGGTGCAAATGGTGGATTGGAGTGGCGTCGGACTGCAAGTTTCAGGGTGGTTGACGGTTGGATGTATGAGTTGGTCAACTTCCACATTCAGGTTGCATGCATGTGCTTTCAGAATAAGGATGAAAAACTATTTTAACTTTGTTTTCATGTAAAGTCAAAGCTTTTGGCGGGTTCGGGATTTGGACTGTTGGCGTCAGTGGGGAGGCAATTTGATGTTTTGTCTTTTAGCGGGAGGCGGTAAGCGGGTTTCATCGCACCACAAGTGGAGGATAAGTGGTCTTTGGGTGAGACCACATGATTCCATATGATGTTTGACAAGTAGCAATGGTACTATTCACGAAACCAGTCTCCATCCCGCGCTAAAGGTCAGCCGCAAAGGTCCATCTGATATTCGCGATGGCCGTCAGATTTGTGGGATCCGATCGGATGGTCGTCGAGGAGATGAAGTGACTAGCGGACACGGAGGGCATGCGCGATATAATTTAAAAAAATAATCATATCGATGGTGAAGCGATTGTTCCGTAACGTTATTAATTAATCATGGGGATTAATTAATCCTTTTTTTAGCATGGCGGGGGTCGGGTTCTTAATTAACTATGGATTAGTTAATTCATCTCATTTATTTATTTGATTTACAGTTATATTCAACCATCGGGGCGAGATATATAATGATTTGGGGTTTTTGTATAATAAGATAATACGAGTGTGGGTAATGTTATTTTATAGGGGAATTATATAATAAATGTTAGTGGTTAATATGACAAAAGTGAATGGTAAAGTGCTAAGTTTAAAACATTTTCATCATACATATTTAAAACTTAGGCTAAGTGAAAATGAGTGTTTATATGGAGAGTGTTTTATTTTTCCTAAGTAAAATAGGATTTTACTTCGAAAAAGCTTTATTAGGGGAATGAATACTTTATCAAGGGGGGTGAATGTTGATGAAGGGGATTAAGTACTTAGGCATTATAAATTATTGGGCCGAGGGTTTGGTCCCTCCAAAAGTTAGAGAAATGCTCTGAGCCCCTCTAACTTTGATAAGTACCTTAGTACGTAGGGAATTAGTGAAAACTTAGGGGAAATGAGTAGGAAAGTTAATTATTTTTGACTTTGCTTGATTGATGTGCCTTCCATGTGATACATGCCTTTTCATACTAATGAAAGTAAAAGATTTAATCATTTAAACTTATCATTGACCACATATTTATTCTGCAACCATCATCTACCTACCCTACCTACTTTACCCTAGAATTTTCACTTATTTATTGGGGTGCAATTAGACTGGAAAACCCTTATCAAACTTTATTTTCTTTTACATATAGATATCTATCTAATTCTACACTTATTACATCCAAGCTCTCAAATTAAACTGTTGAGCTCCTTTTATTCACTCTACCTATCTACTTACCTGCCAAGATTAAACCGTTTAGTCATATCTTTATTCTCTATTTTTACAACATGAAATTGAAAATATTTGTTAGTCAAACTTAAACTATTTGACTATTCATGAATTGTGGCATAAGTGACCAGCTACACACAATTTTCATAACATAAAAGTAAAAAAGTAGTGGCATTTAGACTTGCACACTTTCCTAATCTTTTCTTTTTCTTGGGGTTCATTTTCTTTCATTTTTGGACCTCTTTTTATTCTTTTCACCCTTTTATTCTTTTTCTAGGGTATACCCTCTTTACATTTTTAATTTTTTGATTTTTTACAAATGTGGAAAACCTTTGCAATAAGTAAAGGTATGAACATATTTCAAAGCTAAACCAAGTCAATCATGATATATGACACCTATTGGTATAGGGACATAACAATGAGGAAGTAATGCATTAAGCTCGTGTATTTCATCTCAAATTCACTTGGAAGATCCTCTTTGCAAGAGAGGATTATTTGCTCACCACCTCTCAATATTAAATCATCAACATACAAAAAAATATTAAGAAACTTACCATCTACAAAAATGTGATAGAGTTTTACATCTTCTTCAATTTTGGTAAAGCCCAATTCATAGATACAACTGTTGATTCGAGTATACCATGCTTGGGGTGCCCATTTGATAGCATAGAATCATCTCCTAAGTCTGCACACATGTGACTCCCAATCATATGTCTCAAATCCTTTTGGTTGCTATATGTGCATTCCTCCTCAACAACATCATTGAGAAAGGTAGTTTTCACATCCATATGGTGGATTTTCCACCCTGTCTGCATAGATAATGCTAGAATGGATTTGGTTGAGGAATATCTTGCAACTGGTGCAAACATTTCCTCATATTCCACTCCCTCTATCTGCGAGAATCCTTTGTCCACTAATTTGGCCTTGTACTTCTCGATACTCATTTCAACTACATGCTTCACTTTGTAGATCCATATGGAACCAACCACTAGTTTCCCTTCTGGTCTTGAAACCACCTCACATACATTATTCTTCATGATCGATTCATATTCTTCCACCATGGAATCAACCCAAATAGGTTGAGAAACGGCTCCCATAAATGAAGCTATCTTTTTCTCAATGAGCTCTATCATGAGATCCATGTACCCAATATACCTATTAGGTGACCTCCTCTACCTCCACTATGATGTAGGGGCTCCCACATTCTCCCTAGTATCCTACAATTATTTATTAGCCTCTCTGGTTTTCTTTCTCCCCTCTTTGGAAGATTTTAGTTTTATGTGTGCCTCCACTCTGGCTCTTGTCTACTTTGGTGCATGTGGCTTCTCCACAACCTCCTGAATCTCATCCTGAGGCTCCTTCCTTTGGAGCGAGAAGCTCTTGTTCCAGTGGAATACTAAGCTCTTATTCCAGATAACATGCCATAACCTTATCCTCATCGAACTTGACATCCCTCCTCAAACCTGTCATCCTCAATGAAGGTAAATACACTCGATAATTGTGTGGAGTTTTGGTGTATCCTACAAAAACACCCAACTTTGTTGTAAGCTCAAGTTTCTTCCTCACATCCTTGGAGACATCACAATAAAACGAACCTCCAAAAATTCTAAGATGAGAAACATATGAATTTCTCCCATAGAAAGCTTCCTCCGGTATGATCATACCAAGTATTATATGAGGACTCTAGTTTTCCAAGTAGACTAGGTGTTGCATGCATTTCCCATAGATTTAATGAAAGCCCTTCATCATGCAACATGTCTCTTACTGCTCCCATTATGATTATGTTATTACTTTCAACAAACCCATTCTATTGTCGGTTATGGGGTGCCATCATTTCTCTTTGAATACCTCCTTCAGCACAAAAATCCTTGAAGATATGTGAAACAAATTCACTTCCATTGTCACTCCTAAGATCATTCACCTTCTTCCTAGTCTCCTCCTCAACCAATGCCTTGAATTCAATGAATTTTGATAAAAATTCATCCTTCTTCTGCATGAAGAAGATCTATCATTTTCTAGAGAAATCATTCATAAAAATAATATAGAACTTATGTTTTGTTGTGGATGTTGTAGAAGAGGGTCCACGAACATAAGAGTGTGCTCACTCCAAAACTACATCTCCTATTTTATCTCAGCCATGGAAAGTGGATTTGACATATTTCCCCAGTGTGAAACCCTTGTAGACATCCTATTAGTCAAGAGAGCCTTTAGGGAGACCAATGGTAATTCGATGCATGATTTTTAAGACACCATGTTGTAGATGACCCAATATCCTGTGTCGAAGCTCTTTGAAATCTTCAGTTTTCACCTTTTTTTCCTTGCTGCTCAATATAGTGCAATACCCACCTCAACCTTATATAGGTTATTCGCTCAAACTCTAATCTACTTCAGTTTCCTCATGGCTATGTGTCTCAGAAAGGATTTCTCTTTACTGAAAAATAAGAAAATAACCTATATCCTCCAATACTACTAGAAATATCAGGTTCTTCTTCAGCCCAGGTACAAACATAACATCCTTGAGTTGAAGAGGAGAGGATTTCTCCCTCTCAAAGGTGATAGTACTAATTCCTATAACATTGTACCTCCCATCATACCCCATTTCAAGATGCATTTGGAGATCCTTCTACTTCGGGCTACTGAAACATTCTTTGCACCTTGTCTTATGGACCGAGGCACTAGAATCAAGGTACCACACACTCCCCGTAATATTGTAGGCCATGCATGCTATTAGGGTAAGTCTAATTTGAATTTTGAATCCATTACTTCACCTCCTTCTCCTCATGAAGGCTTCTTGATAGAATTCTTGTGTAGGCATTTAGCTACATAGTGCCTATATTCATGGAACTGGAAGCATTTATCTTGCTCAATTATTTCTTCTTGCCATTATTTCGACTAGATTAGGTCTTCTTTGGGTATTATTTATTTTTCCCTTATTTCCCTTTCCAACAAAGGAAACATTTTCTTCATCCTCACCTCTAGATGATGTTCTTTCGTTGGTATTTCTCTTGACTCTTCTTAGACCGAATCAGAGCACAAAATTTGCCAATTTGGTAAATTTTCCCTTCCATTCAAAGTGTCTTGGTAGTTGTTCCAGGATTTTAGAAGGCCTAGAAGAGCTAGTCTCACTAAATCATCTTCTACAACATTCACTCCAATCCCTTTGAGCTCATCTCAAACCTATGTGAACCGGGGGAGATATTGTGGAATAATATCATTCTTCTACATCCTAATGTTCTGAATTTTGTGTTTCAAGGCCTATCTTCTATGGTCCTTGTTTTTTTTAATAACTCAGTTAGTGTCTTCCACATAGAAAATGGTATTTCTTTTCCATGTAGATTTGAGATCGCATGGTCTCTCATACCCTCCAAAATAATTCTCATGGCCTTTGCAACATCCTTATTCCATTGGGCTAATTGATGTGCATCTAACTGTTGGGGTTTTGCAATGTCAATTTTAACATATTCTAACACATCATTTTCATCAAGCATTGCTTCATTCGATCCTTTGAGGCTATTGAATTTGAGCTACCATCTAGGGCATACTCCAATCTTAGTCTGTTGAAAGAAATTATTCTAATCTTGAAGAAAAACCTCTACACTGAAGTTGCAAATTTGAAATTTGTAAGAGAGAAGTTCAAAATACTAGTTCCAATGTGATTTTATGGCTCTTATACCATGTAGAAAGTTGATATAATTGAAACTTCTCAAGGTTTCAAACTGTAAAACAAGAGACACAGTTCTGCTCTATTGATCTGTGGAATGAAAATCACAATTTAGAACAACTGCATAGACATGCAACAAGAAAAACCACAACTACACAATGATTTCTAGGGAAACCCAACTAGGAAAAACCCCTCAAGCTTCTTTGCATTAATCAGTTGAATATAGAAACGATTACAATTGTTTTATCTAGCTCTTAGCAAAATAATTAACTATTCACTCTACTGAATGAGAAACTTTGGCCAACACTTAGCCAATTATCTGCTCATCTATCCTCCTATTTCCTTGTGCAATCCTTGAGGAAATTAGCTCATATAAGATAGGAATTTCTTCCTATTTGCTTGTGTAATTCCCAAGGATTTATCTCTTGACTGCATACAACAAATGTACACTCAAACTAATATAGAACCTAGGTTACACTGGCCTTATATCCTCCACCTCAGATGAGGAATTAGAATTTCATGCTAGCATGAGTTGTACTGGAATGATTGATTAGTGAATTGACATATCTTTGAGTTAGACTCTTGTCCAACTGCATAAACAATCTTCAACTAACTCTATCAATAGTTAGAGGTTCGTTAACTGAATACAAATGAAAATAATTGAACTAGATTGCTAAGATTTCACATGCATAACTGAACTCCATGTCCCTAACTTTAATTTACTGGGCTAACTTAGTGACAAGAGCCATGCAAGACTAGTTAACTACCTACAAGTTGTCCTATTGATGTGGAAATTCATTTTACTCAATTTGACTGAGGCTAAAGTCAAATCAGGCCTTTCTTTTTATATATTTTTAACTGATGGGAAAACATTGGAGATGGATCTCAGAGAGAGATTAGTTTGGACACCCTTAAAGGTTTATCGGGTAACCACACTTTATTGATATGTCTCCTTTGTTTTCTCTATGGAAAGGGAATTTTCTATCTTAATGAAATTCACATTGCTCACATTTTTTTCCCCATATTTCATTCATGGCTTCGGGTAGATGAGATTGGGCTTATAGGTTTTCTTGCAGAAGAATGGAATTTTTATCTCTCCAAGTTATGTGATGCGGGTACCATTATTACCATTATTAAAGATAAAATGGTTTTGAATGATTAGAACAAGAAAGGGCAATTGTTGGCGCGAGAGATATATCACGGACTTCCGATGGCCATGATCGAAGTTGACTACAAATTTTGGTTCCAAAATATATGGGTGTGGGAGATTCCTCATATATTAAATTTTTTGTTAGCTATCTCTCCATGATTTCACACTCACATGGGAGAACTTGTCTCTTAGGGGATACAATGGTCCTGGGACTTTTCATATGTGCATGAATGGACTTGAGTCTGTGTGACATTTATTTATAAGTTTCCCTTTCACTTTTGTTGTTTGGATAGGAGTTTCGGATGCACTAAACATTGATATGATTTGGACTAAGAATACTTTAGAGGAATGTCTCAAATTATGGTTCACCACACAAAAGGAGCAATATACTCTTCCTTTCTACACATTATGGACCATTTAGCAATGCAAGAATTACAAAATATTTGAACAAAAAATGGTTCATGTCAGGACTATTGTGTTAAATGTACGTGCATATTATGTAGAATTTGGGTTGAGGAAAATGAAGGGGTGAAAGAAAACAATCATGACATGTGGAAGAATCTCTCGTGCGTGTTCACATAGGCAGTGTGGTTAGGGAGCTTTCATCACCTTGGAGCAAAGCATATACTATAACTTCTTGTGGGAGGGTGGCATTAGCACAAATAACAAAGAGAAAATTATTGCTCTTTGGGTTGTACTTATTTGCGCCAAATGGTTGGGATTATAGGTTCTTCATGTACATGGTGACATATAGGTTCTTTCATAATTTAATCCTTCTATTCTGTCTAACAAGATGCGACATACTTGTAATCTGGCAAGGACCAAAATCAGGGGCCAAATCTCTTGTCAAAGAGAGGTATTTCAAAGGAGTCGAGGAGGTTCTCTTTTGCAACCTTTTCCATGATTCTATGATAAATGCAGGCTGCATTAAGTTTGCATAGAGTACTCTCTTCTGTAATCTTCTTGTTTATTTCTTTTTTGGTAAATGTTAGATTTTTTTGGAGGTGGATCTCTCACACAAATTTGGTGACTCTCATCAAATATACTAAGTAAATCTTATTGAAAGTATGAATATGTAAAGACAATTCTCATATACAATATACATAGATGTTTATGTATGTGAAGGTTGATAGATAGTATATGTAGTTTTGGTGGATAACAAATAAATATTATTGTAATACATCCTAATCTACTAATAACATGGTGATATGTACTCTCTTTTTTATTTTTGATGGAAACCAAAACATGTTTTTCCTTGAAAAAAATTCAATGAATAAATGTAATAATTATCCCAATATCTTAGCTCAAATGATTGGATAAGCAATATATTTCCCCAAATTTATTTTCCCATTTAAAATAAACCATTCAAAAATATGGAAATCGACCATCCATCCATCAGTTCCCTCAAGTTTACGGTGTTGGTCGCCATTAACCTGAGTTTGAGATGGATAAATCGTGTGACAAAATAACTTATCCTGAAAGTCAGGGGGGAGTTACCTGGATGACTCGGCGATGTAAACAAGTTTATCTTCGAAAATATCTAACCTCTTCCCAGAAAGTCAGGGGCTCCTTACCTGTGTGTCTCAGAGTAGATAATAAAGGTTTATTTTTGAAAATATCCAGCTTTCCAGTGTTGGTCGCCATCCTGAGTTTGAAATGGGTGAATCGTGTAATTGTTTTACTCTTATCCTGATAACAACACATCAGGCATCATCCATTCTTACCAAACTAGCACCACTCATTTCGAGTCCACAGCCATCTTAACGTCTCCATTATTCTCTCCATTCATTCTGTGGACTACAAATGAGGATGGTTGTGTGGCCGACTTGCCTGTATGTATGTTTATTCAGGGTCTAAAATAAGATTGGAACGAAAGAAATTAAGGAATATTTCCATGGCTATTTATCACAGCAGGGCGAGGATTTGGAACGTGGTATTGCTCTCTGCAACTCTAATGGGATTATTTTTCACAGCGGTTTTGAACAATGCCCTTATCGCCTTCATTAATCCCCTCCATTTAAGCTCTATTTCGGAGAAATATCGAGACCTTTTTCAAATCTCAGAATCGTGCACTGCAACGCCAGATTCTTATGTGAGCCCCTAATCCCTCTAGCTCCTTATATTAGCATAAGGCCTTCTAGGGTTTGGTATGCCGCGCTAATGACATACGGATTTATCTCTATAAATATGCAGAATAATAATAGAACTGCAATATCTCGTGATAAGTTGGAGCTTGAATTAAAACTATCGAAGGTTGCGAACCCTAACAGAACGGTTATAATCACGTTGGTGAACGCGGCATGGGCGCAGAGTAATAGCATGCTCGATCTGTTCTTGCAGAGTTTCCGAGTGGGTAACGGAACTGAACACTTACTGAAGAATCTTCTGATTGTTGCTATGGACAACAAGGCTCTCGGGCGCTGCAGGCAGCTTCACAAGCATTGCCATCTGATGAGTACAGAGAGGATCGATTTTTCAGGCGCGATGCCCCTCATGAGCGCTGATTACTTGGACATGATGTGGAGAAGGGTGCGCTTCTTTGGCCAGGTGTTGGAGGCCGGCTACAACTTCGTTTTATCTGTAAGTTTTATTGTAATTATTATAACCCTCTCTCTGCTCATTAAATTTTACGAGTCTTACTGCTCGAAAAATTGGGTGTGCTGTGGTCTTACTTTTTTTTATCTTGGTTGGTTGGGATTAAACAGTGGTTAATTAAGTTGAAGTTGGTTGGAAATTAAGGGATTTTAAGATTGAAAAGTTTATAAATAAGTTGAAGTTTGTTGGAAATTAAGGGATTTTAATATTGAAAAGTTTAGAATTAAAATTGGAGTGGGGTGAAACGAGAGTTAAAAATGTAAATTTTCAAAATTAAAGTATTTTCAAAATAAGGATTTAATTTTTAAGGAATATTTTAAAATATTTTTAGCAGTTATAAATCAAAGGTACAAATTTAAATTTATTTTAAAAGTAGTTTTTTATTTTAATTAAGTTGATTAATAAAAATGTATTATGTTTTTTTGAATATGTGATATCATTAAGTCATGATATCACATTGCAACAAAGCCTATTTACATATTAATAATCTCTAGAGAGTTAAGAATATCGTTTTATATATATATATATATATATATATATATATATATATATATTACTAATTTAATGACAATAATAATAAACTAGCATTTGCACCTGATGTTGCAAAAGAAACGCCATAAGAGTATGGAAGAATAGTGACATGTGAATGGGCATTGTTGAAAGAAAGGGTGGATGATAGTGAGTTGCAATTGAAATTCTTAGTTGTGTGTATGCTAAATATGGATATTTTGTAAATAATACTGTGTAGAAGAATAGTGACATGTGAATGGGCATTATTGAAAGCAAGGGTGGATGATATTGAGTTACACTTAAAACTATTAGTTATGTGTGTTTTGAATATGGATATTTTGTAAGTAATAGTAGTGTGTGGAAGAGTAGCAACATGTGAATGGACATTCTTGAAAGCATGGGTGGATGATAATGAGTTATAGTTAATGTCAGGTAGAGGTTATCCATTATCCATGTAGTAGTTGTTGTTTATGTGAATGTGTTTTTGTACATTATTTTATGGTTTTTCAAATGGGCATTTTTGAAATTTTGGAAAAGAAATTGAAGGGTTGGCAAGTTTGGCCTACTACTCATAAACATCAATCCAAAAAAGGGGTATATGTTGTAGTATTTGTAAAGGAGTAAACATTTAAAATTTGGTTTTATATGAAAAAAATATTTAGTATGCATAATGAAACATTAAATCAAAACAATAAAAGAAAAAAAAAAAATTGCATACCGTCATCTATAGACACTGTAAAGCAACTCTAGCTGCATTTTGAATATTGCTACAGGGGCTTATAGCATACTATATTGTAGGTTGTAAAGACTCCACATTCAAAATAAAATTGAAAGGTAGGATGAGAAACATATTGGATCATAAAGAAATAGAGAGTATAGTGGAAGCATGGGATCCTTGTAATTATCGTTGGCCCTCCTTAAGCCTTATAGGATTGGTTCCTTTTGGTGGCTTAGGCAAGAAGAGTGATTTTCTAGTTATCATTTTCATTTTGTTTCTCCTATAGGGCTTCTTAGATTCATAACTTGAAGGGACCCAACATCGTAAAAGTGTTGTTTGGTGGTTTGGGCCTATAACACATGAACTGGTACTTAGCCCCAGACAACTCGAGAGTGTCCAAATTTCCGAGGACAAATGATAAAAAGGAGTTACTATTAAAATTTAATATTCCCTCTTAATAAACTCTACCTGGGATTTCTTGAAAATTTCAATTTACTAGCCTCTGCATTTCATCAAAAGATAAGAGCCTTACCTTAAAAGAAGGATTGAAACTGAAAAGTAATGAGTTGTTATCATGTTTTTCCATTCCACCAGTCACCAAAGATTAAACATGTATGTACTAGTTCACTCTAAATGATTCATGATTTATTGCAGAAATGGTAAAAAACTCAATGCTTATTTCCTCTGATCTCAACAGAGATTTGCATTTTGAAATCTTATAAATCTATTAAAATAGTAACAATAGTACAAAATTATATCTTATTTTCGAGTGATCAGGAACTTTACGGTCCTAAAAACTTTATTATGAGTAAAAGCTTATAATTTCATTGTCCTCTAACAGTTTTCTGTCAACGAACTCTAAATTTCTTGCACCATTCTGACTTGAAGTAAATGCACAGGTTGTATATTGTAGGGAGACAGAGTCAACCTGCAATTGTTTTGGAGAAGCGTGTAGAGATAGTCAATCAGTAATCCTTCAAAAGGCCCAGTGCTCTTATTAGTATTTAATGTGATTTTTCCTAGAACATACACAAACCTTTTATTCTTTGCCAATTCAATCTACTAAAATTCCTCATCTAAGAGTAGTTACTTTCTTCTACTGTATTTTTGCTTGCATAACTTTTGTCATGTGAGAAGGAATGAGTTCCCCTATACTTGAGATAGTTTTTATGATTTCAACAACCCGGTTGATAAATTCAGATCCTTTAACATTTGGGGCATCATTGTAACTATATTGGACTACACATTTATATACACCTTTTGGCCCTAGTTTTCCAACCATAAATCCCTCTAACAAAAGTATTGTCTTGACTGGAACCATTCTTATGGTGACAATGACAAGCACTTCATGCAGAGACCCCACATTCTTTACATAATGCTCGATAACCAGTGGTAAGTCAGAAATAAGGCCACTGGAGAAGAAATGAATTCTTGGTATAGGTGAATTCAGCTTGACAACCAATCCATTCAAACCTTATATGCTAAGTTTTCTCTGTGCTAAATATTTATACTTTTTCTACCTTCCTTATTTCCAAGAGAGCATTATGGTCAGAGAAATTGTTGCAATGACAAAGGAACACCAACCACCCTATGGCACCTTATTCAATACAGATGATAGATAAACTCCTTCAAAGATAGCAAAAACAGAGTGAAGGGTAGTATAAGAAAAACATGCATGTTCCAAACCACATGCATGACCAAAATTATTGCAATTAGGAAGGGACACCAACCTCCCTGTGGCACCTTATAGATGATAGATAAACTCCTTCAAAGATAGCAAAAAAGCAGAGTGAAGGGTAGTATAAGAAAACCATGTATGTTCCAAACCACAAGCATGACCAAGGTTACTACGCATGTCGTAATGAACATGAACCTAACAACTACAACTGCTGCACCACCAAACACCTAAAATTATCTTTGGAAACCCAAAAGAATCCATAAAAACAACCAAATTCGGTTGTCAGATATACATTTTTATATTCTTACCATATGCATTGCCAAATTGTGTTCCATCCTAGAATCCTTTGCAAGGTCTTGTTGGGATTAGATTTCGTTGCAATTGGTTAGTTTTCTTCACTGGCATCTTCATGGTCTTTCAAATAGGCTTTTTGTTTCTTGTCTGAAAGCAGAAATTGTGAAACACATTTTTTGGAGCAACTCGTTAGAAATTGTCCCAAAAGGTACAAAGATAGGCCGATAAGATTATTAAGTTGGAATTATTGAATTTTTCTAGATGAGATGTTGGCTCAACCCTAAAGGATGAGAAATTTGGGATGGCTAAAGGCTTTCTAATTGTTTTTCATTATAGTAAAATTTGATAATTCATTGGTTTTACTTTCAAAAGCTTGAAGGAATTTGAAGAGCATAGATAGAATTGCTTTGTGGGATTTGATCCCAAAATCATTGATTTCTAAATACATACTCAATGAAATGTTAATTGGTTGAAACCCTACACAAATGTTTGATATAAGAAAATAAGCTAGAAATTTCCATTATTTTGGTTTTCAAGCCTCTGTGGTAATTATTTGTAGCTTCATGTTCCGGATTATCCACAGTTCTCATTTCAGTCTGTCGACGTTTCGAACCCCAACGGGGGTCCATCATCAGGATGCTTCGGAATGATAGAAAGATTTGAATGAAAGATGATGAGAGAGAGAGCGCTAGGAACCTGTGTATAAATACATGAAGGAACCCTAAATTGACAGCCGACATTACTTTTTTATTAATTAAAGATATTAATTTAATTTTATAATTGTAAATTATTATTATTGAATTATTTTAATATTTCGATTTAATTTATATTATATTAATAAAAATTTATTTA